>JALLOT010003269.1:0-11503 GCA_036939595.1 Thalassiosira livingstoniorum | reverse complement strand
AACTTTGTGGTGGTGGTGTGAAAACACTAGCTTTTACTAGATAACTCGCCAAACAACTCATACGTATGTTAAAACCCTAATGGACGTGGTGGTGAGAAAAATTACCAACACGTCATGTACTGATTTTACATACGGTGTCATGACACCTAATATGAGGATAGAGAGATGGTTGGTCCAGCCGGCCGGATCTCTGGTCCGCCCGGATCTTCCATATCTTTGATGGGCGGACGAATGACAGACAAAACGTCATCGTGCGGTGATCTGCGTGATAATAAGAAGTATTATTAGGTAGACTCTCTATTGAACTCCCTCTGTTTTGTATAAAAATGTCTTTCATAGTCTCCTGTGGGATCAGTGGGATTAAGGGCTGTGATTGTCTTACAAATTTCTAGAGAGGGGTCACAGTCACAATTTCGTGACCGTGACTGTGACCTGGTAATGGTCACACAGAAATCTGGTGTGATGTGGTAACGTGACTGATGTGATCAATTTCTTGTCACCAATTTGTGAATTAAAAGTAATTTTTTGGATTTTATTGCTAAATTTTGGTGAATATTTGAAAAGGTGACCAACCACGTGAATTATGAATCCGCCCCACAAACTGAGCTGTATCATTTTGGTCACACATATGCATGTGACCTCTGTGTGACCCCCCACTACAAATTTCTCACTATCCATTTTGGATTCTTCTCGCCATTACCTTTTCAATGATGTATGATGCCCTGGGTCTACCAGCATGTCTTCGCCACCAAAATGGTGATGTAAAATCCCATTTCTGCCAAAATGGCAACAAATGTTGTGCATTTGTCGTAGAGATGATGCTGCCGCCGGCACCAACACAACTGACAATGACATTGGACCACGACCAAATACTGGTGAGCTTGGTCCGATCGAAAACAGACAGAAACACAGCTGAAACGGACGCCATGGTTGGGGGATGGCACCCGCCGACGCTGTAGTCTAATGAGCTTGTTCTTAGGTAATAGCTAGCTGATTGGCGCCGTTTAAGGTGCAATGGCCGTAGAGGGTTAGTATAGTCTACATATATGTAATACAATCACATAGTTATTGCTTCTAAGACATTTGTTTCATCCATGGCATCTGCCATGGTAAAGAGGTTTGTTGGTTGGCACAATTGTCACGCTGGCATCGGTGATCATCCGTCATCATCCGTAGACTCTGGAATAGGAACTGGTACAAAAAAGCCAATTTTATACAGAACAGCAAAATCGAGCAAATAGCCATTTTTATACAAAACAGAAAGAGTGTTAATGTGCTTACCTTGGGGGAGCTTGAGTGGGAGCCAGTCCATTTCTACTGGACAAAATCCTATCTAATTTTATACAGGACATTTTTCCAAAATAGTTACTATGACTTTTTAATCACAAAAAAATTACAATTATTTTGGATATAAAAGTCATATCCAAAATTATTCTTCCACATAAACTTGATGTGACAATCTTCACAAGAGTTTAAGTAACAGCTTTTTGTGACCAACAAGAGAACATGATGTGTGATGGGAGTGTGATTTAAGGTCCTTGGCACTTACATGTATGGCAGATGGCAGCATACACATACATCGTAAAACCAAAATCTACCAAAACTGCAGTACTTATCTGGATATTGCACGGTCAAAGCAATCCCAAAATTTCACAAAGACATTATGACACAAAGAAACTATTCTATGGAACAAAGGCACATAAATTCTCTCCAACTACTCTCTTGGCACTGTCAAGCATGTTTGAGTCCAAGGGGGGGTGATGTTCACACAAAGACACAACGGCTCTGACCTGACTTGTGACCCAATGTTTTGTCTGGTTTGGTTGTTTATTCGTTTTTAAACCTTGAAAAAGCTCCCTTTTTTAACTCAAAATTTTATCTTCTTTTGTAAGTCTAGCTTCTTAATCCAAATCTTGAGCAGCAGAAGCCCATGAAACAGTTGCATCAACATGGTGGAAATTGTTTTCTTCAGTTAGCCTATTGTAAATTGAACAAGTGTTTATCTTATGTGACAGTCCTTTTTGAAATAAAAGTAAATTAAAGATTTCCTTGTAAATGTAAACCAGTCACTTTTTTGACTTGACTTGTAAATGAGTCAGGGTGACTTGAGACACAACAATTTAATTTTAGGTTAGAAAAGAACAAGTGACTTGTGACACTATGGCATTCATGATACTCCACCTATCCAAGATCCTGTTACCCAATTCTACCCTGCCCTTGGAAACCCTATCTTCATACTTACCAAATCAAGTACCATATATTTATTTCAGACAGCAGCTACAATATCATAATTAGCATAACCTATTTAATTCTTTTTTGTAGAGCCATGTTAGTTGATACACAATTTTTCAGTGTCCAAGCTTGTGTTGTTTCCCTCTTCATGAAACTCAATGCCTGATGATAATGGATCTTTCTCAGAAAAAGATCTCTTTCCAATGACATGAGTTTGTGATATGGTATGTATTTCACAAAGGAATCAATAATTTATTTTTAATCTAGTTTTTGTACCAATAGTAAATAGATCTTGCAAAAAATGACACAATCCATACACTGTTAGTACATCCTGATTTGTTTTCTATGAAAAACAATAGGAGTTCAAATTTCCACTTATTTTTTTATCTACAGATTTTTCAGCCCCTACAAACCAACTTTACCACTCTGTACACCCAAAAAATACAGGACAAAATACACCAAAAATTGAAGGTTGACAATAATGACTCATATTGGGTTATTTCTTACCAACCCAAAGAAAAAATTGCAAGATGATTTTTTTCTCTACTCTTTAGTTTTAAAACAACTTCAAAAATTCCTTATTTATCAATAACTTGGGTTGCTAACTGACTTTGTTTGATCATTTAGTACTAACTTTCATGAAACAAAGATGGCAATATGTTGCAAATAACTGATATTTTTCTGTTTGAGGATATCAACACCAAAAACTATAGTGATCCCTTTCAAATTCTAAATTTCTTTATTGGATTTCTTTAGATATGTATCTTTCATTAATCAATAAATCTGTCTCATGTATATGTTTTTAATAAGCAAATTTAAAATGAGCAAAAAATCATCTATCACAATATACTCTTTTCATAAAAAATAATGCCCTGTTGACTCAGCATAAAATTTTCAGTCACACCTTTCCAGTTCTGCACAAGTGCAAGCAAGTGTAGAATTGGAAAGATGTGACTAAAAAATTGATGCTGAGTCAAGGTGAGATTATTTTTGAACTCCATCAAGTGCAAAAGAGCAATTACAGAGAGGTGACAATGCACTTTTTCTGTGCTCTTTTGCACTAGTTTGCATTCAAAAGTGACATCAACCCGTAACGGTAACAGCTAGTAGCACATGCAGCTAGTAATAAAAATATCACTGTATAAAAAGCACTGGGTACAAAACAACTGCATACTAAGCTATCTATCAGAAGTATTTTGTATTTGTACAATATAAATTATCTACTTACATAAAAACCAACTGCCCCCCTGTGCCAAACACAATATAATACAGACAATTGTGTCATTTTTTATTGAAAGGGATAAAATAGAGACAAAGTACACCAGAGAAACCATGACAAACATTGGGATCAAAGTAAATGGTTTTCAAGCTGGGTATTGTTGTCCATTTTGGGGAGCAAAAGGAATAGCAAACCAGCTGCGGCAATGCACTGGTTTGTACATGGATCTCCCAAACACCTTGTTGGCCTCATGTTGAAAAATATCATCAAAAGCAATAACTTCAAAGTTGGTGACTACAGATGATGCCATGTTGAGGTTTGTTCAGTGTTACCAAAAAGCTATCCCAGCTATGGCAAATGCACCACCAAATTTGTTGCCCCTGAAACAATACTGCAACAAAGACAAAGATCACAATTAAAAAGAAGAGGAAAAGCAAAGAGTCCACTGTTACTGATTCAGATGCAGGTGCTGATGATGGACTGAAACAATTCTGTGTGTCTGTGAGTAGCAGTTCTGGAAACAACAAAACAGATTTGTCTATAGTCTTTATAAAAACATAGAAACACCCCCCTTGCAACTAGTTTGAAATATTTGATGGCTACAGTGGAAGCAATAGCAATTGCAACATCAACATTAACTGTAACAGCAATAAGGGAGGCAGATGTACTCTCTCCATTGACTGAGATCATTTTGCTGACTCTCCTATGAATAAATAACTTCAAATATTAACTGAAGGTGTAAACTGATTGCTTGTTCAAATTGTGTGGAATTTCAGGCCTTGCTACATTTTACTGGTGAATTAACATTGCAGTCAAGTCAATATCTTCCTATTTGTATTTTCAGTTTGTAAACAATTTGGATAAGATACTAGCATATTTTGGGTATTTCCTTTTTGAAAAGTTGATACAAAATAGACATAGGTTGCAGATACTGAATTTTAAAGTTAAAATCAAGTACTTTGTAATGATTTATATCTATCACTAACATATAATCCTGCATAATATATCACTCATACATGAGAGTGAAGGGGGGTTTCCAATAAATACTTTGCAAAACACACTCTTGTCTCATGAGGTCTGTGTAGATTCTCAGTTGGCAAACTAACCTCATTTAAGTTTCTTTTGTAAACCTGCAAACACCACAAGGCTGCAGTAATGAGGCCTATCCCAATGTTTCAGTGTATTTTTGGTCAATTCTATGGATAATTTTTTGCATAACTAGTTCATGTTGAAAAAATCCATAACTTATATTTTCAAGCTAACCATTTCCAGCAAATTTTCCCATTTTTTGAGGGCAGAGTTTGTCTTAATATTTGATGATACTTCTGTCCCATTATCAAATTTGAATAAGCACTGTTAGTTTTTTCAACAAGTTATGCAAAATTCTAATAATTACCTGCAGTTTTTCCCTTTCAAAAATAAACTTCAATAACAACTTTTAGTCTTTTCTTTCTACAGCCACAATGGTTTTTTTGTAAAAATAAGCTTATCATTACTGTACATTTGAATTCAAAAGCAATTCACATTTTTAAAAGTATTCAACACCACAATATTATACCAACTAAATCATTATTTGGCTTATTAGGTCTTAGATATTGAAGAGATGAGGCCAAAAGACCCAATATTGACTGAGTGATGGCCATTTGAAGTTCAGCATTATTTGTGCCTTTTTTTAGTTTTGGGGGTTTAGGGATAGGATTTGAAACAAAATGACAGTTTTAAAATTTGAGGAGGCAATGATATTTTAGTTTGATTCAAGATGTACAGAAATGTATGAAATCCTAGCATATGTAATATCTCATACAATTCAGTAAAAATTAAGACAAATTCAAATCAAAAAGATGACTATCAACACTCAATCAATTGTGCAGAGCATGCCATGCAATCCAGCATTCATGCAGTTTTGAATGCATTCAATTCAAAAGTCCGTCCACACCACATCAGACCAGGTCAAACAACAATAATACTGCTGACAATGACAACAATGATATATGGCGTCACCAGCATCGTGGATAACTAACTAATTAGTAATCAAATTAAGTGAAACAAGCAAGTGAACATAAACTTAGAATATCTTAGTAACAAAATAAATGTATTAAATCTAGTGATGGTGGAAATGAACATTGTCATTGTCTTTACCCAATTTTGAATTTTGAAAGCTTTTTGAGGCAAAGGAACAATGAAATGATGTCTGTGCTGTATGTTATATGACTAAGTACTACTAGTCTTGACATTGTATTAGTACTCAGCTTACACATGGTGCATTGCTGATTTCACTTGGCATTTTGGCAAAGGAAATGGCAACATGCACCAGCATGCACAATGCACAACAGCTTACCTTGCCGGGATCCATGTGGTGATCATCCTTTTGAAGTGTTCTTTTTAAGATCAAGGACATTTAAAATTGGGTAAATGAATCCTGAGTGCAATTACTGAAGTTTAATACAAGTCTTAAGAAATGAATATTAATGTTTAGTTCTGATTTTCATATTTCAAATTTGAAAAATAATAAAATTTCAAACTCAATATCCCTATTCTTTTGAGCCTAAAATTGCAAAAAATGACACAAAATCATGGGTTCCTTAATGGGGGGCCTTATATTAAAACAACCACTTGGCCAATCAACCCCATTCTTGTCGCATCCACTAGATGGGACCCATAGCTAGTGTATGCAACAAATTTTGAGCCTCAAACAACTCCCACTACTCATATATGGCCCCCCATCTAATAGAGTTGCTTTTGAAGTCAAATGTACAGTAGCTTATTTTTTTTAGGAACTTACAAGACTTTTTATTTGTTTTTTGCCATTTTGTTGCAATCTTACTGGTTCTGCTTATATCTGACTTATGCTGTCAACCCAAAACTTAAATTTGAAGCACATGCATGATCACAATATCAAAAGCAATAGTACAATACTCTCCTTACTCTTTGGGACATAAGTAAGTATATAAAGGGACACCAAGTACTAGAGGCAGGCACTTCCAATACTACTAGCTCAACTACTAACAATGAGTAAGTTGCTACTTACTTAGAGTACTAATTGCTTACTTACTTCTATAAACTTTTTTATTACCAGGGCAATAGAGCACATGTTTATTTGATACTGTGTATACAATACTATAACCTATCTGTACAACAAAAAAATAGAGACCATGGTGTCCAAATAATGGCCAACACCATGGTAGAAACAGACATTGTAAAGGCAACAACTGTAGAAATATGATATATAGGTATTGAATTCAGTGAGAATTTAAGAGATTTGTCCCTTGGATTGTGTAAATGGGCATAATAGCTCAAGTGTTTGCTACAGACTATTTATATTAGGGATTTGACACCACCATCCCATAACCATGACATTTGTTAGAGACATGTTTTCATCTATTTTTGACAGAAAAAGTACATCGGACATCAGTGGTCAGTTGTAAACATCCATTGGTGTCTATTTAGATTTTAGCAATGGATGAACCATTTATATGATGAATGCACTTTATTTTTTTTTCATTCCAGCAAAAATCAGATTTTTTACATCATTTTGACCTCTATTTACCTATTGCAGTCTATGTTGTATTGTATAAACTTCTGACAAGCAATAACATGCCAAATAAGTTCATCTACATACATATCATATTCTTCTCAGACTTTATTTTTTGATTTGTCTTTTTTCAAAGAAAAATTAATGTGAGATTATCATCTGATTCTCCATTTTTAAAATATGCAAGAAATTATTAATTTTTTCTTCAGAAGTTAAATTAAACTTTAATTTGGAAATCAAACACATGTGACTCAAAGCCTAACAGTCTATCACAATCTTCAATGCTTTGCCTGATTAAATGACCAAAAATTGCTGCTATGAACTATTTTTTCAATTGATTGCTGTACAACAAGCTCAGAATTTGGTTTGTTATTTTATTAGTTAAAATGATGGTTTCTATTTGCAGCTTTCTTCATTTCAAATTTCAACTGATGTATTTTGACATCATCATTCAAGATATTATTTAGCTGGAAAAATGATCACCAAACACTGAACACTACTTATGCATAATGAATTGAAACTAACAGCCACAAGTTTTATTGAAATAGTGGAGGTAATTTGTTTTTATGATTTTTAAGCTTACACTTACACATTTTTGGTCCAAGTTAGCCTCATTTTTTCAAGGTTAAATGATTAAAATGGGACAAAAACTTAGAATTTTCCTGAAAAATATAAAAAAAGCTAATTTTGAATCAAATCAAGAAATACTCTATATCCTTTTGAAATTGGAAATAAAACATCAGATTAAAAATGAAGTCCAAACAAATAATAGGATATTCAAATACTCCCAAAAACTTGCATTGTCTTTGAATGCCCATAAACAGAATTTTAATCTCAATTTCACACTTCTTTTGTAGCAATTTTGTTGCTGATTGCAAATAAGGCATTAATTGGAGAATGTTTTAATTACTCACACATTAGTACTTTGTGTTTGAATACACATTATATTTTTTATATGAGTATGTATTCTATTTGACTATTCTTAAATAGTCATGTTTACATTGGCTTGATAATTCTAAGATACTAACTGTTATGTCAATTCATGGTCAAGGTGCATCATCTCAGTTTATACAACCTCTTGACTCTAATTTAATCTGAGTCTACATCTCCTTTGTAGCTATGAGTGGTAATGATGCTAACACGGGTACTGATATGGGCTCTGGCACAGGCAATAACATGGGCTATGGTACTGGCACAGGCACAGGCACTGGCACTGGAATTACATCAGCCAGAACAAAGACAGTGCCAACATACTCTACTTAGGAGATCCAAATGAAGGTTTATTTGGCTCCAGCTGGATTTCAGGGCTTGCTGTTTTTTAATTATGCACAAAACTTGCTTTCTGAAGTTCTAAGCCCCAAAACTTGATCAATTTTTCAGTTTTTAATTACACCAATGTTGAACTTAATCCATCACTTTTGCATGGCATTTTGAATTTTGCATCTTGACTCTTGAGTTATACAATTTGCTCTCATCAGAACATCAATCAAATAGAGATTGAAGTTCTGATGGGAGCGATTTCCATAGTATGCTGATTATGTGGAGAAACTCCTGAAAAAAGCCACAACATTGCATGACCACAACATCAAGAGAGCCACCACCACGACAATTGCTATGGCTCTGGCAGAGAACACTGTTTGCAATGCACATCGCTCCCTCTAACGCTCAGTGTAAGACCAAGGTAAGCAGCACCTACCTTCTACAGTCTTCATTTCTTTATTGATTTTTGACTGGCAAACAAATTTTGTTGTTGTTTTGCTCTAAACCTGTTGGCTCTCTCATGGTGTCAAAACATTGCCACAACAGCTGTTTCCGCCAGAAGAAACTCTCCCAGTGTTAAGGTAATAAGCCAGAAGGATAATGGAAGATTCCAAATTTTTTGTGTGTTTGTCATGACTTTTTCCTTTTTCCTTGTTTCTTACTGTACTTGCACTCCCTGTGTCATCTTTTCCCCCAGTTGAACCCATGCTCCATGCTTTTTCTTCCAAGTGGCTGACGGCATTGTCTACCCTCCAACAAAGTGTATCAGTAGTACAGTCTTTTGACAGCATCACTTTCCACAAGAAATGGTTGGCTGTAAGGTATTTCATTAGTACTAGTTCTTTTCTATTCATTTTTCTGATGTAATAATTAAAATTCACAACTTTTCATCAACTCTGGGCTTTGGCACCATCCAGAAATCCAGAGACCATTGCCAGTGCAATCTCCATTCTCTGTCAAACAACTGAGCTGCCCTCTGATGCTCAGTGTAAACAGCAACGTCCTCCACCAACTGCCCCATTGACATACAATGGATGACTAAGGTATGCTCTATCTGCTGCTATAGTTTTGAAACTTTTCTCTGGGGGTCTCTAGCTGATGAACAGTTGGTCAGTTGCTGCAATCCATCTCTGAAAGCTAAATAGTTGATGCTATTCTCTTGGGATGACATTGATGTTGCAATCCCCATTCATTGCCATTTTGCAATTGGAGTCTCAGCAGCATTCACACCTCCCCACTTGCCACATTAATAAAAGAAGCTTGTTGCTGAGGTAAGTTCAACAAGTTCATTAACCTTGTTTGATTTGTTTCAGATTGAAATAAACAACATGTTGCTGCTGCTGGTTGTAGTGGTTCTAATACTTTTGACAAAGAGACAATGGAGATGCAAAGAATTTACAGTAATGATACAAGCCACAGGATGCAATGGGTGGAGTTGGTGACATGTATGCACAGCTGTATATGAGATGGGGGCACTGGTCAGCTGAGCAAGTTTAGAATACTGTAAGTTGATTTACGTGTTGCTGACCACAAATACTTTACCATCAACAAGGTGAAGAGGTGCAGGGACTCTGGGTGTGATTTGTCATTTTGTTGTCTTTCTATCACTTTGTTACTTATGATTGAAGCTACCTTTAATTCCCAGGCATCAGTTTTCCTGTAAGCAATGTGTTATTTCATAAAAGAGGTTCTTTCCCAGAATCCTCAACTTTATTAGTGGTATTGGTTTTGATTTAGGGGTGACATTATTGTGTCTCCAGACCAATTTTTGAAGAGAACACATGCTAATACAGGTGAGGAACTTCTTTCTTTGTTGTACTAACTTGAGCAAATGCCAAATGATATGCTTACACTTTTACTTCACTTCACCTCAATATCAATAGTTGTTTTCATTTTTGTTCTTTTTTGTTTCAGATTGATGATGCCCTTCTATTTGTTTTGGTGACCATTTGATGTGCAATTTAAGTGCATCAAGTAATTGGTTAAAATTCTGAACTATTTTTGCTGTCACGGGGTTATCTGGATCCTTTTCAAGGCCAGGAGACAGTTGACGGACAAAGATTATGATAATGGAAACTCTGTGAGTAAAGTCAAATATCTATGATCTATTTTTGATCTACTTGCTGTAATCAAGTTGTTTGGTATTTGTTTCTTGTTTCATTATGGAGAGAGAACTAGCAAAAGGCAACTGGAGCTGTTATTCCATTGCATCATTGTTACAAATACATCCTTGTTCCTTAAAATGAACATGTATGTGGCACTGTCACCCATTTTTTACCTCACTGTCTACTTAAAGAAAAAAAACCAACTGGTTGCAAATTGGCATGAATCCTTTTCAATTTCTTCCAAAAACACGTAGCTGGTTGTTTATAAATTTAGTGGAATAATTTCACAACCAAGTTTTTGAATTATGAAAATACCAGATAAGTGCTTGATTTGGTTGACACAGCTAGTTCAATGGATACTTTGAATCAATTTGTGAATGTACAGACACATCTTGAATAAGTTTTCAAGCGTTGCTTGAATAAATCAATGAAATCAAAGATTTTTTAGATTCTGTACTAATTCCTACATAAAATTGCAGTAGGAAGTGGCAAGGAGTCTCACATTTTTTCACATATCAAGTCCCATAGAGGTCAGAAAATAGGTTGTTTTTCTTCAAAAAAAGCTGAACATGTCTAAGTTACACTGTAAATAAATTTCTAGAACACTTAAAATTTCATTTTGGAGAACTCTATTTTTTATGCTGGACCCCCTATGCTACTGGCATTGATCCATTCATGCAGCTGTTCAATTTGACAACAAAGGATGGTGCATATGCTTACCACACTGCAGTCACCCCTGACACTGACTAGAAAAGAATAGAGTCTTTGTGTAAACCTCAGAGGTCATGATGGACTTCTTCAAAGATAAAGTCATCAAATATGGCTGGGACTACATTGTCAATGTTCCTGTTTGAGGAACCAGTGACATTAGTGAAACTCCTTGAGTGTATGCTGGGACTTAAGCATACTTGGGGGAGTTTACAAAGTACTTGAATTTACAATTTACTTGATGACTATCAGAAGGGGTGACAATAATTGTCAGTTGCTCTAGAATCAAAAATATTTGGTATAAACTTGGTCGGGTTACAATCTTTGTAAGCATTAACTCGTTTTTGTAAAAGGTCGTCAATTCTGTCGACTTTACCTAAAAGGTTACCACGCTGGTAACCTTTTACGTAAAAATTTAAAAAAGTCCATCTTCCAAGTGACCTATGC
>JALLOT010003268.1:0-11501 GCA_036939595.1 Thalassiosira livingstoniorum | reverse complement strand
AGTTTTGACCGGCATTTCACTTTTTTTTAATAAAGTGCCGGTCAAAACTGCCGGTCAAATTAAGTGCCGGTTACCGGCATAGCCGGTAAAAACATAAGAGCCAAAAACAATAGTATGGTACTCCCAATAAAACTCTTAATTACTCGTATTACTTTTCGTTACAGTCTTTTGAAATTTTCAACGTAAATAGGGTTTAAATAAAAGTGTTGACATTATTAACCCTCAAGAATACAAAATCGCTGAAAGAAAGTTCACCCGACACAACTCTGTACAACAAGTAAATATAATACAAAATCAATGAAGACTTGGGTAGATACATACTACCATATTAAGATCTTCGGTATTGTATATTGCATTGTTCGTATTGTAAGTACCAAACAACGTACGTACGTCCAGCCACAGAATAGTTACCATACGACAAGTAGAAATTTTTTCATACACCAGCGACAAGTAGGTGATAAACGGTCTGTTCCAACCGGACTGAGTCTTACTTGATTTCAAACATTTTTCTGAAACATTTACAATTACTGCTACTTTTTATTGCCAAACAGTTCTATCATTTTACATAAAAATAACATATCCAAAATTTATTGTTACACAAAAACTTCATGTGCTAATCTATCACAAAAGAGTAAGTAACAATTTTTTTTGACCAGCAAAAATCATGATTTGTGATGGGGGTGTGAATTTTCATGCAGTCACCACCTGTGTGTATGGCAGACTAGACCACAGCATACAACATGATATTAATATTATAATCGTATACAAGTAGTAAATAATACTAGTATTATGATTCAATACACATGTATTGTATGTCACCAAAAGTGTCTCTTCAACATCTATTAATATTATTTTGGTATGAATGGTGTCTAAATATTTTTTGCTGCTAATCAGGTACATTGAATACAAAAAATTGTTCCATGACCACTCTATGATTGAAATGAAACATGCTGCAATTGCATATTTTGATATTCACACTTTTTTACTCAAGATCTTTTTATTTGTAGATGCACTGAAAGCAAGATAAAAAGCAACCACTACTGCAAACAAAGAGATAAAATAATGAAATGATACATGCTCAATAGATAACAAATAGATATTGTAACTAATAAAATAAGTGAAACAAACTATATCTGTTACTATGGAACCAATAACAAAAATACATTAAATTTACAACTTCTTGTAACAGAACTGTCATGACAATGAAACTGTGAAACCTAATACAACTGTACCCATAATAGGAAGCAGCTGTAAATTTGCCTACCACTGTCAATACAAACAAATGATAAGTGAATTCATATCAGGGAGGTCAAATGATACAAAACCTAAATGATTTTTTTCATGAAAGAGAAAACTTGAATGCAATTTGATTAAAAATAATATTATCTAAGCATACTTTGATTTCCCTATGCTTCTGTCTCATTTTCAGTATTGGATGTACCAACAGAGATCAATCAGCAATTTTGAAGTCATTGAGCAAATGAATTGATCAGTTCAGCCATATATGACTGGGCTCTGTCCTCCAGTGCTTCAGCTTTGGAGAAACTAGTTGAGAAGATTCTGAAAGCAACAAAGATGAGTTTAAGTAAGAAATAATATTAAGTAGATGATCATGGCCTGGTAAAAAAAAATATCTACCATCTTGTGATTAGAAACAAAAAATTGTACCAAACATGATGACATTGTGGAAAAATAGGTGTTTATGACAGTATCACAATACCATCAACAATGTGATGTGGTTGATGGCAATGGTAGCAAATTGGGCAGGTCAAGAATAAAATTCAAAATGATATACCTCAATGGAGGCAATCAAGCTGTTGTTGTTCTGTCTTCTGTGGGATTGATGATGTGTTGTTGTTGAGAGCTAGCAACAAAAATTGGTTATCAAAAATTGGTTTTCAATGTCAGCAATCTTGGTAAATAGATATCAATGCAAACAATAATTTTATTCTCAAAATTGACAATTGTGTGCAATGGTTGTGACAGCTGTAGCAGTTGAGTGTCACAAGTAGTTGATTGGAAGATTAATTGTTGTTGTTAGGTAATGGTAACTAAAATCAACATTGATGTTGATGATAACAAATTCAATGGTCATGTAGGTGTTTGTGGCAGGAGGGCATTGCAAGTTATGTTTTTTTAATTAATTAAAATTAAATTTTAAGCCGAGAGGATTATGGAGCACAAAAATACTTACGTGATGTAGTGCTCAAGACGGTATGTGCCATGAATCTGGGGTATCAAGTAGCAGTAAATGTTTCAAAAACCAAAGACAGACCAAAAATACTGCTTGGTCACAATGAGCCAATAGAAAATTCACTACAAAAGCAAAAAACTTGGTTTGTGCAAGCTACATTGCTCATGGAACTTTTATCACTGATCCCAGTACTTTGACTTCTGAAAGATGGAAAATGAAAAGCTTACTTATTATGAATGTGCATGTTAGCCCACTGTTTGAGTTTGGGGAAATATGAAAGGTGGGTAATGCAGCATATGTACAAGCAGGTGATGATGAGTGGAGTATGTATATGGTATTGGATGGATAGTAAATTCAGCTTTTTAAACTATCATGTTCTGAGAGTGGCTTCCCACCATCAAAGTTCTGGTTGGTTTATGGTACTATTTGATACCCAAGATTTGTGATAGATATGGACTTTTCATTCATTGAAGGGGGTGGTTCAATGCTGGGGAGCAGATACAATGCAATTGGCATCAAATATTGACATGGATAGTTTTTTAGGAATCAACAAAGACAAATAATAGTGTTGGGAGATGATAGCATTGGCAATGGTGCCGACATTGTTGATGTTGATGGCATTGTCAATGGTGCCAATGGGGTTAAAAATGATTTGGTCAACCTAACTTGCTGTTGTGGGAGTGGTGGTGGTGGTGGTGATTTATTGGGTGGAAATTAAAAATTAAACAACAACAAAACCTGTTGATGAGAACTTACATTGTCAATTTGGTGACCGAGGTGTATTCAAAAGCAAATACCAGAATGGGGGGGGGTTCAAAGGATGGAAGTGTAACAAAAAAATCAGACAATTTGGAATCCAGCAATGTCATTGCCATGGTAAAAAAAATCAATTTTATTGTGGTGTATGGGTATTCTAATTTAGTACTATACTAAACTTGCAATAGAGATTATGATATCAAAATGGCAATGGTATTTTTTTTGGCAACTACAAAGTTATTGTAACAATTTCAGAATGGTCCTGGGTGAAATCGGGTAGGATTTAGTCCGGTATAACTTATCCGTCATGGAGAATTTTTAGGTAAGTACTCGTACGTAGTAAGTAGGTACAGTAGGCAGTATGTAAGGTAATTACGTAGGAATTACTAGTAGTACTACTACACTAACTAAGATAAGGTACACAATCCACCTTACCTATAAGCTATTATGTAGTATTATGTACTACGAGCAGAAGAGAGAGCTAGCACGCAAGCAAGCGAGCACGGAAGTACTACTTAAGTAGTATTGTACTTACTACTACAATACTAAGAAAATAACCTTGCTCGCAGCTCGCAGCTCGCAGTTGCTCGGGTTTTTGGCTGTTTTTGGTTGTCTTGGATGGGCCCTTTATTAGTATTTTAGCACATTTTAGGTTACAAAAAATAATAAAAAATACAACACAGGCTAACAGGGCTAACAGTCTCGCGTAACTTGAGGAGGATCGATTATCATTAGTAACATTAGTTTTTTCTGATTCTCCCTGCTTCTTCGTGAACCGCATTGTACTTACACTGTAAGTGGCCACATCTTCAGCCTGTTTTAGCTGACCAAGAACTTCAAAGGATTGTCACAATGGGCACCATCGCAAACTTATTTGGGTCGAAAGACAACAACAACAACAACAACAACAATGGTGAGTTTCCATTGACTTTTACTTTTCAAAAGCTTTTCCGTAGATAAAATTACTTTACTCACCTGTAATGCCTTTTGTCACACCCACTTCTCTTCCTGCTTACCTACTCACGTTCCCGTTGGCGGAAATGGCAGACTACAAAAACTCGAATTATGACAACACAACAGGCAGCTTGCCAATGGTCCAAGCCATACCCGTCGCGGTAGCGGGTGCCATAGCCGGCGCCAAAGCAGCAACCGCAGCGAATGCCGCCGCAGCGGAAAAATCTTCCGCCGCCGTCCCTCTTGGGACATCCACCACTGCTCCTGCCCCAGCTCCCATTCAACTTACAACCAAATCTCCATTGGAAAATGCAGGCAAGCATGACTTTTTCTTAATGCTTGGGCGTGAACCAACAATTATGCATCAGTGCCCACGATGTAATGCGACAAATATTCGGACTCGGGTGACGACATATCCAAGTATAATTTCTTGGATTTTGTTGATTGCAATTGCTTTGATGTGTTTTTATGGGGTGATGCCTACGTGGATGTTTCCTTTGGCGTTGGTTCCTCTGCTTTATGATAAGGTGAGTGAAAATAAGTAATTAATTTGCCGTATGAATAATTTGGTTGATATTGTTTTGAACGGTGCAGTTACAAGTCTTGATGTTGTTTTTTACATGCATCTGATTTTCTTTTCTTAAACTATTGCGTCGTCCATAATCGCAGCTTAAAACTTCGGATCACTACTGTGGACAATGCAACAAAAAAGTTGGGTCGGTCAGTCCAATGACAGACTGCGGAGTCAAACATTTAACTTAAAATCATGTAGCAAATCTTGGTGGATTCAGCTGCGGTGTCGAGAACCATATTTATGTTGTATGGAGATGTATTAGGATGTACTAATGTTGAAAGTTGGTGCGCGGGGCGTTCGATTGGCGCAAACATTGTTTCAGAGAATATGTGCTTTGATCAAGGCTTGCGAAAAAGAGTTACATCTACAGTAAAAGATGTTTTAATAGGAAATTGGTTCGAATGTGACATATCATTATTTTTGATAAGGCGTGCATATGTGCTTTGGGTTCATATCGTAAAAATGGTGTCAATTGAAAGATTCTCTACAGTACTGATCACTGAACCATCGTAGCAATTGTAGTAATCTTTGTAACGTCGTGCTTCACAGTGTGCAGTAAAACAACAGCGCGCATCAGTCGAAAAGGAGGAGGCTCATGCAAAAGAAAAGAAATTTTCCACATGAACGACATGAAAAGGAATGCAAAAAGAAGTAGATCCTGTTTTCATTTTGAACACGAAAACATGGCAATTTTAGTGTTCCTCTATTGTTCACTTCCAGCATGCACTGCATGGCTTCCCATTTCATGTCGGCCAAGCACATTCACATGCAACTGGCAACATGGTACTGTAGATAATGACTTTATGATATTGCAATAAACATTCCTGCTCATTAGTAGTATTTACTAAGTACTTATGCTAATAAGCTTAAAAAAAAACTCAAAGTTCTGCTCATGGCATGTAGATCTAAGTAGTAAGATTCCTCTCTGATACTCCATCCAGCCTAGCTAAAACTCCGCAATCTTGTACCTCCTACCTACCTAGATGATGCATCTATCACTACTTCAACTTGCGGACGAGAACATCATGGTGCCTGAATGCAGAGCCTGTTTATGAACTCATGCATCCTAATGCTGGCTACCATTTGAGTGAGTTGTCCATTAATCAAATGGGGATAAAAAATATTTTTTAATGATTGACCCTTGGTCCAATCCTTGGTTTGTTGTGCACATCTTTGATTCATCTGTTCCAACTGTTAATCATAGAGTTTTTTAGTACACTTTGAATTGATTGGCAGGTGTGGTCACCACTTCATCCACCCCAGCAAAATAAGTTTTAAACACTTTGAATTAATTGACTGGTGTGGTCACCACTTCATCCACCCCAGTGAAATCAGTTTTAAACACTTTGAATTGATTGGCTGGTGTGGTCACCATTGCATCCACCCCAGTGAAATCAGAAGAAGTTTTATTGAATTTCAATTTCAATTTCAGTTTCAAAGTTTAATCCTCAGATTCCACCTCAATAGAAAGTAGAAAGCACGAAACAGAACACACACCTTACAACAAATGTGTTGTCACCATGGACAACGTTGAGGATAGATGGCATATCGGTACCCTAATGAACTCCAAGAGTTTAGAGAGAAGAATATCTCAAAAGTAATGAAAAAGGATAAAACTGTAAATTTGTTCTGACTCTGTGACTTCTCCAAAAAATTATCCCATCTGATAGGTACAAGAGTTTGTAACCTACAACAATCACTTCAGCCAAAATTGGACTTCCTCGTAAATCTTCAAATTAATCACGACAGCCTCAATGCTGTATTAATACAAGCTAGTGATGATCTTCAAAAATTTTGCAACAAAGTTACACAAAAGATAGAGAAACAGTAATATTTTTTGAAGCATGTCTATCAGCAGCAAGAACTTACAATATTACCTTTTGATTGGAGCCATGTGCATCTGGAGTCTACACATATTCTGATATAGCTGAGAGTTGCAAACTATTAGATGTTAATGAATCTTGGCATGTGTCTGAATTGGAAAAGCAAATTGAGCCTGAGAAAAAACTTGCCAAACTTGTGTCTGATTTAGAAACATAGCTCAATTCAGAACAGCAACACAATGCTGAGTTTGAAAAGCAGCTTGATTCTGCACAGCAACATTCAAAGCATGTATCCTAGTTAGAACAGCAACTTGAGTCTGAGCAGAAAGGCCATGCCGCTTTAAAGGAAAAGCTTGAATTGGAGCAGCAACATTCTAAACAAATAGAGGCTGAAGGGAAAGAAGATACAAATCATGTGTTGGAGGTATGACAGCAACTCAAATCATAACAGCAACTCCACACCACCTTGAAACAACACACATCAGAGCTGGTTAAAAAGCTTGAACCCAAACAACAAAATGTTGTTGAATTGGAGAAACTCACCATGGAAACTGAAAGCAATCTTCATTAACAAATTGAGAATCTTGAAGAAAAGGTTGATGACAAGATGAAACACTTAGATGAGTTAAAGAAACAGTTGGAAGGCGGTAAGCAGCATGTCAAGGAAAAGTTGAAAGACAATGAAAAATACCATCAATGCCTACTCAACAATGCAATCTGAGTATCACACAAATCAAAGGAATCCAAACTTGCTTCTATGTGAGAGGAGTTGGAATCACTTCAGAAAAAAGACAGAAGTCCCAATATCTCCCTTTGATGATAAACCATTCAATGATATTAAGAAAAAAAAACTTTCTGAGTCCAGTATAGATTCTACCAAGATGAAGGAGGTTCTTTGCTTCGAGAAAATTGATTTGTCAAACCTTGATGTACAGCTTCCCCCCAGATTCAAGCAAGAGTTCAAGAAGTCTTGAAAGTAAAATAACAGCAAAGAACTGTTGTCTGATCTTTGTGTCAATAAAGCACAAAGTGCCCTCAGACCATATGTAGGATATGTCTCAAAGGATGTTGCCTTGCAAATTTATGGATGTAAAACTCCAAAAGATCTCAAAGACCACTGGGAATCAATCTTTACTCTTGAAATGAGCTGGGAATTGTTAGTCCTAAGTGCAATTGAACAAGACCATACTTATCCTGTGAAATCTCTTCAACACAAAATGGGGGATCACACTCTGGAAACTCTGATCATAATTTTCCATATCTCAAACCAATCAGCATCAGCAATGCTCAAAATGGATAACATTTTTAAAGACTGTTCAATAATTTGCCCATCACATTTTGACCACAATAAGGGATTTTGGGTTCAAGAAACTCCTACTCATTCTTCCAGATGGAATGAACTGGAGGCTTTTAATGCAAATGTGAGACAAAATGCAGAAGCATGTTCAAGAGTTGGAATACATGAGCTAGCCAAAAAGCAAATTCTGTAAGAAATCAAAAGAGAGCAGAATTTACTAGATAAGTGAAAAATTCTTTTTCAAAAAGAATATGAGGAAATGAAAATGGTGAACATCTGGTGGGAATAGATGATTTAGTTTCACTTCCAAAGTAATCATGGACCAAAAATTTAATGGGTAGTAAGTTGAGAAAAATTGTAAGTGTCATAATTGGCACTGGAAGTCTAGCTCCAAAAGGATTTTGAAGGATGAACTGTTACCTCATGACATTGAGATTGTTAAGAATTGGAAAAGAGAGTATATCAACAGTGGGGGAATGAGATGGGCAGGTTTTATAGAGTCAATAAGCCAGAATGGGAGCAAATCTACAACAAAGAACTCAGAAATTATCCACAGGACCTGCCCAATCTCAGAAAAGTGGACTTTGTGTTGAAAATAGTGTACAACATCATCATTTGGAATGGCATTCAAAGGTGTGTAATACAAGCAGTTGACAAAGACAACAAAGAATATGAACAACTTCGGATCTTTGAAGCGTTTCAAATATTGAAGACCCCATTCAGACAGAATCTCAACAATGAAAACACTAAGAAAAGGAAAAGGGGTGGTGTTGTGCCAAAAATGGGTAGTGTCTTGCCAAAAATGTCTGATGTGCTGAAATCACCTATGCCAACAAGAATTAGCTGATGATCCTATTGATGAGATTGAATAACAAGGGTCTATGCCAAGAAGTTCTTTTCCTACGATAGAAACAGAAGAAATCTAGTGAAAGTTTTGGAATAATTTGAGATATGTAGTTTCCAAACAGTGGGTTGTTTTATATTTACTGTAGCGTTCAAATTTCAAAAAACTTGATTTCAAAAATAAAAGCTGGCTTACTCAAATTTATGGAACAAATGACTGTCCTTCCATCCAGCCACACATATTTTTCAAAATGAAGCGCTCTCAGGTGCCATCTCAAACATCCTTGCTTTTAGCCAAAAATCCTTCTCTTGTATCAATCCAACAAAAATATGTCCATTCTTTGGCCACATGGTTGATGATGTCTTCCTGGATGCAATTGATTCCAGATTCTAACTGCAAAGTCACATCCACATCTTATAAATTCCAACAACATTTCAATTCTTTCAGCCCTCCAAATCTGTTAACAGGCTTGTCCATGGGCAACTTTCTTGCCATTTCTAAAAATGAAATTAAGCCTTGATCTCAATCACCAAACATATTCCTTGTGAAAAATGTTGCATCACCCTTCAAACAAGATGTCGTCATACAATTGGCAATCAAGTAAAGGATGAAATTTTCAGGAACAAAGCATAAGGCAAAATACAGAAAATTCCATTTGTACTCATATTTGACTTGGATAGACCCATCCAATTTTGACTTCAAATGTCACAACAAACTTCAATCTTTGGCAGTAGTGAGATCCATGTACGCAAAAGATAGGATGATCTTCACAAATGGACTGTTGAATGAGCAATACAAAATTGAAAGATGGAGTATTGTTTTGAAGAAGATTTACAAGTGACAAAATACAATTTTGCAGGAAAATTTGACTTTCATCATGATGGATGTTCTCACTATTTGACTTTAATAACTTATTTGAATGGGATTGATGGTACATATTTTCCATTTGCTGATGAAAATAATGACAATGGTAGGAAATGGGTTGGAAATGGACTTGACAGATGATGATGGATTTGAATTTCTTGTATCTACCATGGCTTCAAGAAAAGTGCCCAGAAAAGATGGTGTGTTGGTTTTGCGAAAAGAAAGACTGAATGCTGATGTGGCACCAATTGGCAAAAAAGAACTAATCCCAGTTATTGACACTGATTTGATTTTAGAGGTCAAAGCTGTGGATGCCATTGCATTTTACAGATACAATGAAATTGGAAAACAAGGTTGGAAATCTATGGATGTGAGTCTAGAAGTTCTATGCAAAAAGTCAATATCCATGTGTTGGTTGAGGAATAAGGCACTGACAGGACATTTTGCACATTTGAAAAAAACTAGTGGAGGAATATGTGTGTTGTCAATATCAGGGTAAGTAGAGAGACTACTTCAATATGATATAATTGTTTAAAACCATGCTATTTTATCATCCGACAAAGTCATAATCTTTGCAGACTGGGCAATTTATGCACCTGAAATATTTGGATTTCCAAAATAAAAGAAGAGAATCTAATTCTTGATCTTCAATCCCCAGGGCTAACCACAAATATCTATCACAAAAAAAATAATTGTAGCCTTTTGACAAAAAAATTAAAGCAAAGTTTAAATACTCATAAACAAGTAGAAATAATTCTTAGCATCCTTCAAGTGACACTTTATTGTGGGAGCAAACCTGAACAAATTACTGTACCAAATGCTGTAGTCCCTTCATCACTGGAAACACGATTGCATCATTTTTGTGCTGAAGCATTTTGATCCTTGTGGAGATAGCCCTTAAATGTATGAAATCATGATCTATTATCTATGATTTGTTCATTGATCATTTGACCAAGAGCTTAAGCACAGAATGTTCTAGTCACATTATTGAAATGAGAAAATCAATTATTTCAAAAAATAAAGAGGATTTACCTTTCTTCTAATCTCTTTGATTTTCAAAATATCTTTACATCTAGCAGCACATGCAAAAAAATATGTACAATGAAAAATACAATTATACAAAATGATCTTTTAGTTTAAACCAAAAAGTAACAAAAACAAAAAAGGAATCATTGAATTATTTATATTGTTTTAGATATATTTCCTTTTTCTAATATTTACTAATTGTAGACACAAAAAGTAAAATACTTAGTTTTTTGTGGTATCCTTTTTGTCAAAAAACTAATTTTTTGTTGCACAACAGCTCATTCAAAACTTAGTAGTCCATCTGTCATTTCAAGAAAAAGTAAAAAACCTACTTATGTAGGTAGGTAGGTGCCCTACTTAAATGAGTAGATACATTATTTTCAACAATTTGTATGTTGAAGACTGAAGATGGCTGCCATCAACAGATCCAAAAGCTCCTCAGCACAGCCATTGCAATGGCATCAAACATTTATTACCTGAGGGTGAAACTGATCACCGTTACTAATAAGGTGATCAGATCCATCCTCATGTAATGTCTGAAGCAATGATTTAAATAAAAAACATGCCATGTTTGTAATAGAATCCATGATAGTGATAACACCATATCAATGGGGAGTAGTTAATGTTAATCTATTTATAGATCAGCTTCAAACATTACCTGAGGGCGGATCTGATTACCTTATTGGTAAAGGTGATCAGGTTCTCTCTCAGGTAATGTTTGAAGCCACTGTGATGCACGTGTCAAGGTGCTGTTTGGCACAAGGGTCACCATTGTTGACATATATATTGTCAAAATCAATGTACCTACTCTTCTTAAAGTAGGGTAATTACATACCTACGTAGCTGTATGCGTTTTACTCTTTTTGAAACAACAGATTGTCCCCTAACCCTAAGTTTTGATTTACTAGGGTGGCAAGCTGTTGTGGTTGTTGAACAATTTTTTAAAGATAAATGAATTTTTAAGCAACAAACAAAAATATTTTACAAGACAATCATTATATTTTTGTTTAAAAAAAAAGAAATTTGTAATGCAAAAAAGTCCTTGTTACAGATACATACATATACATACATAAATATAGATACAATACATATATATATATATATATATATATATATATATATACAACATATATATATATATGTAATATGTGTATATAATACATATATAT
>JALLOT010003267.1:0-11501 GCA_036939595.1 Thalassiosira livingstoniorum | reverse complement strand
GACACCCTAGGGGTGTCTCCATGTTTTCAAGGCCTAAATGGTGCATGAAATTGGCAACACCACCATGATGGTGGCACAAGTTGTGTGTTCGGAATGGCTACGCCACCGCCGCCGCCGCCAACTGAATAGATATGAAGGTTCGACCGTATCCGAAGTACCATGTACTTGGTTACATCAAAAACAGTCAATCACTTGTTCTTTTTGGATGCCATGGATGAAAAATGGCAGCAGCAGATGGAAATCTGTAGTGCTGTTGTATGTGGCCGTTACTAGCACAACCACCATCGTTTAAAGCTTAGACCCCATAGAGAGTCTATAAGGCCAATGGTAGTGTAACACGATTTTGTCATTTAGGCCATTAAGGTGTTCGATTTTGTAACGGGTCTTGCCATGGTGGAGAAGTCTGTCGGCTGATCCCATGGCAGGTGTGTTGAGGGAAGCAATCAAGCATCATCCGTAGAATCAACAATAGGAGCTGGTACTGAAAATTCTCAATTTTTTATGGGACAGAGGGAGTATTACCCTTGAGGGAAATTTCCCACTAAAAAAATCACCAAATGAAACAAATAATACGAATCTCACTAACATCACATTATGAAAATTGGACAAAGATGACCTGTCTGAATGTAAGTTGTGCTCTGAAAGTAATCAATGATGTGCAAATGATGAAGGACTTATGCTGCTTGTCAAAAAATAACAGCATCATTTTGTAAAATGATAAAAACAATGATTAATTTTTCATGCATTGTGTTGATGATGTTTTATTGTGTAATGTTCAATTTCAAATGATTCAAATTACTTGCAAAACACACACAATAAACAAAATATCAAATGTATAGACTCACTGGTATCATTGTTTCTATATTCAGAAGTGTTCTCTACATGTAATGGTCTTTTCCATTGGTACCTGAAAAGAATTGTAAAAGAACTACTAGCAAGATTGAATCTTAGTATCTACATATTTTTAATAGAAAGTATCACATAATAACTTGATTACAGTAGAAAAATAACTTAGAATTAATTATAGATTTAGGTAGCTAAGCAAGCATTCACATTTTTCTTGATGAAGAATAAATATACTTGTGATCAAAGGATAGATTTAAATTGATATGTATGACATTATGAATTTGAGTATCTAGCCCTAATACCAACTTGATTCATTTTAGAGTCACACACTTTGCACTCATTTTACACTCATATTCCAATATGTTTTTCCTTTTGACAATTTAGCATATTTTGCTAATCCTGATTGTCTAGTCCTTTAAAGTGAAAGTGATACTGCAAAAATTAGCAAGATATTTCTCACACCCATCACTACCAGCCAACTGGCCATTTGTTTGAAATTTTCTTTCAGTTGTTATTGCCAATCATTCCCCCTTGAAGATGATGAAACAAAAAGGCATTAATCACTTATCATTGAAAGAGATAGAAATTATTTTATAAGTAATGAGTGATAGTTCCTTTAGATTTAATACCAAAACTAAAGCATTTTCTTAACTCCTTGCATTGGCAATTGACATTCTTTCTGAGTAGTGCTTGTACTTGTATTATGAACTTTCATTATTGTATAAAATCTACTTTTACAAACCATTTGCATGACAACAACAAGCAAGGTAATTACAATCAAATGATCTCAGTCCCAACAAAGATTTAGCTTCCTGTATCAAGTCTCTAGTGGGTATACTGTGTAGATTTTTCTTTTTATGTTATAATGAGTGTGAGGGTATTTTGACATACCCCTGTTCTATGGTGAATCATAATAAAAAAGGCACATCGATACCATACTAATTGAACATGTAAAAATTATAACAACTTGGTATCTTTTTTTGCTTTTAAATCCCCCATTAAAGAATTGAAAAATAGTACTGCAGTTGCTTTAGTACCAACTGTGACCAGGGACTAATATCTCTTAATGATCAATGATCCCTATACAACACACAATATTTATTTTAGTATTGATTTCAAAGTTGTCAGTGACATTGCAACAGACATTACGGAGAAACCATGACACAAAGTATCCTGGTGGTTGGGTTAAAAACAATACCAAAACAAAAATAATAATCAGAATAGTACAATCACAAAATACCTGCTGTTGAAATTAAAGATAAAAATCATTTGTTCAAGAAAGAATGAAATAGCTATCTAGAGAGGTGCTCCTGAAGTGACAATTGCATTTCTATTGAAATATTACAATCATGACAAAAGAATCAGCAGACTTGCCTCAATTTTACACATGCTGTTTTTTATGACACATTGTTACCCCTACTTTTGGGCAGAGTGCAAGAGAACTCACAACAAAAAATAGTGTATGCCCAAATTTACACTGTTTGTAAGTAGAGGAAAATGCTCACTTAATGCACATGTACAAAAGAAAATTTTCAATGATTTTGAAAAGTTAAAAAGTATTGTTGAATTATTCTAAAGATTTCATCAAAATCACCAATTCCTTTTGACAGTTATATTCCTTTTTTAATGAATCCTGTTCAAAATTTTGTCTGTTTAAAAATAAATTGGAGAAACCGTACAAGTACAAAAGCATTAAGAGAGTGCAGACTATCATCTTTCTGTGTTTACTTGTTTCAATGTGGACCATTACAAAAGTGCTCTTACACTGACTGGAGAACAAAACTTAATCCATAAGTTGGAACTGAAAAAATATGCTGCGCAACCTGCAAGAGTATTTGTAGAACAACATGCAATGCATAAGCATTTCTGTAACAAATTCAGCTGATTATCAGATGAATATTTGGTTTGCTTACTTATAACTTTGAGAAACAGAACAAGTTGTGCTAATTTTGTTTGAGATAGTGTTCAAATCATCGCACTAATGTTTGTAAATTTTTTTGGAAAATAACGTTGAAGCAAAAAAATGTTGACACAGTGATGACCCCTGCTCTGTTGCTTTCCTGTTGGATTGTCTTTGCCCTTATTTGTTACAACTTAACATTTCTAGCTAAAACAGTTTTTGACTGGAGTGTTCAATGCAACTGGAAAGGCCTAATCTAGATTGTAAGTGAATATCAGCAATTAATTGAGAATGAAAATGTTTGTGTGCACAATGTTTGCAATATGGCCACTCTCTTATTTTTTTAGAATAAATAGGCAGTTATCTGGACAGACTTTGCATCATCTATGTATGAGAAAACTCACATTTCGAATCAAGAGAGTATCCTTTAGCAATGGGACTCCTACAGTCCGTAATTATTTTATGCTGCAAATTCTTTACTGATCTTTTGTCTAGATTGACTTGATAAAGAGGATCAATAAACAAAAACCCAAAACACCAGAAAACATGAACAAAATTATCCCAATGTTATCATCTGGCTTTTGATTAATACCAGTTAATACTCCTAATTCAAATCCTAAAAGGAGGCCATCTGGAATAATTAGAATAACTTTCAACATTTTTGGCTAAATTCCATTTTGCTATCAAAAGTGTGATATCAATTGTTACTGCTTAGCATCTCTATTACCATACTGTATTTACAAACTCAATGTCTAAACTTGAAAACGTAACTCTTTTTCTTCTCGTGTAGCATTGCCATCATCGTCGATGATCCCAAAATTGTGATGTTGCGACCTGATATTTGCTTTTATGCAGAACAAGCAACCAAGCTGCGTCTTGTCACCTTGCGCAATTGAGATTGCTGCTGGGTGAGCAAAAACCTCATTCGTTCGACGCTTTCCAAGTCCTTCTTCAAACCGACCTTCATAGAAACCGCACTATTCGTGGCTGCCCGATTGCGTTGGACTTGGGCACTGCCGTTGCTCGTCACTGTTTCAACGAAGGGCGACCAATTTTGGCGCATGTTAGACTGGGCAGGCTTGATTGGTTCGCCTACATTGGCAATGCTCCTTCGGTGGCTCGCGCAATTAACCTTGTCAAAACCTCCGCTCGTTACAGCATCGGCACAGATTTGCATGATTCTACTTGATTGTTCGCAATGTTCGGTTGGCTCTGGAGACGACCGCCACATGCCAAGAATCTCATTGTCATGCATGTCAACCATGGTGTTGCTTGATGCGGTTGAACTGCTGGTGTTGGTATCTACAGACCAACTTCGAGAAAAGTCGTGGTTGGCTTGATGAGGTTCTGGGTCGAAAAAAGACATGTAAAGATCCGTTTCACTTTCAAAAGCAGAACTGTCAGCGCCAATCTTGTTGTTGATCAAACTGTTATCTTGAGATGAGACGGAAAATTGAGAATCAATAAACACCTCTTGGATCAATGTTTGCGTGCTAATGTTGTCGCTAAAATTGTTGGCGATGGAATCTTGATTACGTGCAACTTGCATGGCGATCTTGACGGCATCATCAAAATTTGAAGCGCCAATAAAGTCACCACTGCCTCTGTTGTCTACTTGCGTCTTCTTTTTCTCCTCTTCTTCCATCATCATCTGCTCTTTCAAATTTTCTCCTTCCAAAGCCAGCTTATATTTTCTCATTTCCTTCTTGTATGCCAACATTCCCATATCGCTCAACATGGCACAGAATACGCGGGTCTCGTCATCGATGCCGCCATTCTTGTTCTTCCAAGAAGCGGCGATCTTGTTGCTCAATTCATGAAAGCCGATTTTCCCATGAGACTTCCTGTGCTTGCGCTTTCTTCGCTTTTCTTTCCCGGGGACGTACCAATCGCTGGGCAAAATGAGTCCGTTGTACCTCGATGGAAGCGAGGGTCCATTGTAGCTCACATCACGCTCGGGGTCAAAAATATTGTCAGGTTCGAGGTCTGGCTTGACACCCAATTCAACTTGGAGGATGTACTCTCGCTCTAACTGGAAGTAGATGTTGTATTCGGTGTAGGGTCGTGTTGGCTTAACAGGAACATCTCTGGATCCTAACGCAAAGTTGGTTTTGTTTGTATTTGATGTCATTTTGAACAAACGAAGTTGATGTATGTTACCTATTTTTATTATTTGTTTGCCAATTTCTAAATCGGTGTTGTGAAAATAATGAGATTTCAACAAGGAAATTTTTTGGTGGATATTTTAAAATACGAGTAAGTAAGTACTTAGATTAGGTAAGTAAGTACATATGTATGGTGTGTATGTATGTATGTGGGCATTATTTTTTTTACCACCACATACAACATAGTAGTAAGTAATAGGTAGGTAGGTATGGTGCCATACATTAATACTACTATCGAGTTGCACTACCGTACCATAGGTAGAATTTGGGAAATTTGTGGTCATACTATGTCACCAGAGAACAGGGTGGTGGAATGCTCCAATAATAATGCGATGATTGACTATTAATTGCAAAATTAGTAAGTAGAGATAATATTTATACTTTTAGTGATGATCATGTAAAGGGGTAAATTTTTTTAGTACTTGTCTAAAAGATGGGGGCAGATAAAATTATGCTCACCTAGCTATGCATGGTGTCTAAAAGTAGTTACTAGAATAGTTTGGTTTGACAAGTTGCAGTAAGTAAAGGGAAATATTAGAATAAATTATTCTCATAAATATAATATGCAAAGTCAGTCACCAATCAAAAAAATGGTGGCACTAGATAGATAAAGGGGACAAAATTGGATCTTATTTCTTGTGGTATGTCCTTTTTATTACCCCTTGAAGCAACAACATACTGTACACTGTTTAAATATCTGGTATGGTAGTAGTATGAATACTGTCATGTGAGAGTTGTAGTGAGCAACAGATTGGTCTCTATTTGACTGGGGTTGGCATTGTCATCACTGTCTCAACACAGCAACTTCGCCCCCCCCCACAACCATGTTTAATTGAGTTTGTTGTCCCTCCCCCAATCTGCCACATTGCCTCTACGTCCACGGCCTTGAACTCTGCCCTAAAAGCCTCAGGCAACTGCACCACCACAAGACCACCACGTGGCTAAACATACCCCTTGATTTGCAGGAAAAGAGCTTTTTTTGATGTATGGTAGGTTGTGTATGTATAAAAATTAAAAAAATTGGTTGAATTTGTAAGCAAATATATGGTATGTACTCTTGGATTGCTCTAGCTACATAGAGGTACCTTTGACAATATTGAAAATTTTCTCATCTCTATGGCCAAATCCAACTGCATCAATCAATTCAGATGGTAAAAAAACTAAATACAAGTTTTCAGTGTTTAATTTATTTAACTTTGATGGAAATAAATCTGTTCAAAATGAGAATAATTTATGGTTTTACTTGTTATTTATGCAACTTACAAGTAGAAGATTTCCACTTTAATTTCTATAATGTGTCATTATGATCTCTATGGCACAATAGATCTCAAATGAAAAATTATTACCAAACAATAGTAAGACAATTTTCTACTGGTTAGTAAAAAACAGTACCCAAAAATACTTTTTTGTCATGGCAATTCAAGATTATATGGTTAATCTCCTAACCCATACAACCAAATAGGTGTGAAATAAAGTGCAAATATCTCAGCAACAAAATGGATTGAATGGCTATTTTAAATTACATTGACACTGTTGAAAGGCATACAAACAAGTCTCTGTATGTTTTGGTCCCAATCTCTGGGGCCATCTACACGAAATCGTACCAGTTACTACAATGATGATGGTGAAATATTGGACACACCCATTTTGGTGTCCATTTCATACCTGTTGCTCCACTTCAATATTTAACCTTTTGCCTTGAAAACTGATTTAATTGAAAGCCTATTACATGTAGACCAGCATTTTAACTTTTATTATGAAATATCACGAGCGTTACACCCGCTCTACGATGTTATCCAAAATGAAACAAGTTCGATTTCTTAATGTTTTTTTGCATTTTAGTTGACACTATTTGAATCATTCGAACACAGCAAACACATCCAAAAGTCATCCCAATCCAACGCCAAATAATCCAACGCTTTGCCGACGTGTTCGACACCAAAAAGACCCCGCAGCAGTAAAATAAGACCTCACTGGCACCCATGATCAAGTCATTCTGTCCCACGTGTGGATTAATCAGAGTTGAGTTTGAGTGAGTGTAACGTTGGAAAAATGAGTTTCGTTTACCTTTTAGGATTGTTTGAAACAACACACAACATGAAAAGCATTAATGTTTCTCGTCGCGAGGTTGTTGCAAACCCCTTAGTCTCAACATCGCCTGTTTCGGGCAAACGAGGCTTGCGAACAAATGTGACAAGAGAAAAATTGCACAGCTTCCTTCGGCGCCACTGCCAACACCACGATGAATGTCGATGGTTACGTTGTTCCGGAGAAGAAAGAAATTATGCAAACAACATGAAACGTTAATACGATCACTCTTGTTTCTCACGAACGCAGGAAAAGGAATTGTTTCCATAACATACCTTCGGTTGCGATCTGTCATGTGCCTCCCGCACCCATCTTAATTGTTCTTTTTTTTGTTTCTTGTTGCTTGGTTCTCATGTTCCTGGCTGTTTTATCAGCATTGTCCATGGCAATATTGATGACGATTGACAATGACAATAGGACTGCAGTCAAACAGTCCTGCGAGGAAGCAGTCCCTGCTTTCTCGATCACGGTGATTTCATTTTCACCTGGCGTCTGCGGGCAAGCTTTTGGTGATGCCTAATCACACAGGGACGGACAAAGTGGGATCGTTTGTCATCTTCCTTACCAAGAAAGTGATTTCAAGTTGTTTGACCCCAATGGAGACAGACGACTGCAACAAAGGCATCAATTTTAAGGTGTGGCGACGGCTTTCGTCATTGTCATTGATGGGTTTCATGGTGCTCCGATTGCAGTGCCATGGCAGAACTGGCAAAAAATCTGAAGAGAATGGGCAAAAGGTGTGTCTTGGAGGTCTTGGTGAGTGCGTTAAGTGATAGGTTGAGGGGGAAGAAGTGATTTAAGGTCAACAGGACAGCATGTCTGAGGCAAGAGTGACACAAAAATTATGGCAAAAAATGCCGCCGTTGTGGTGTCTGTCCATGGCTGAATCTCTGGAACCACTCATCCAAATCGTGGAGGAATTTTTTCTGGCCTTCACCTACATGTACTGAGGTCCTCTGTACAATGGGGAGGTCCAGAAGATACAAATTCAAGGTGCTCCATTGAATTCATTTTTCACACCGAAATTGGTGATTTTCATCTAATTTCAGTGCTTAGACGATTAACCATATAGTAGTAATTTTTTGAATTATTTTTTGAGCATGCATGTAAGAAAATTTGGAAAAAGATTTACTTTTTTATTATTATTAAAAAGATATTGGCAATTTATTTTTAAATATTTTGAAAAAGATTCAAAATATGTACTTGATGTCATGATCTGAGTTGGATGGTTTAATAAGTTTGGTCAAGATGTCTAGAATTTGACAAAGAAATATCAGTGCTTTGATAAGAGAATATCAAGTATTTTGAGGATGCTGATAGGGTTGATGTATCCATGTCAAAATCATAGGATAAAATTGAAAAAAATGAAAAAAATGTCTTTTTTGCTGCTCATCCAACATCTTGAGCTGTTGATTGAGGGGTAAAACTCAACAAGATAGAGTAACACACAAGACATTTATTATGTAGTGGGTTTGATCCCTGAGTCTATTCAAGACATCAATTTGTACACAGCTCCTCTGAGGAGTGACAGGTAATTGGATTATATCATTCATTTCACAAGACACACATTACAATTCAACACATGTCTTGCATATCCAAATGACAAGGTGTAGCCATTGGATTATTTTGGGCATATATACTTGTTTCTCTTATGCAAAAGGTACTTAATGTACTAGGTTTGATTGTTGGTTCTCACTGGGCCATAGCTTTTTACACAGCTTCTCCAAGGAGTGACAGTCTACTGGGTTGGGATATTCATTCCACAAATTAAACATTCCAACATAACACATTGATTGCACATCTGCCCTACAATGTGTGTCACAAGGTCTTCCCTTTGGTTTCTCATGGACGCATCTACTTGTGTCTTTTGTTTAAATTTTTTTGAGCTTTGTTACACACCAAGCAGCTCAATCTGTTAGTTTAATGGTACAACTTGTCATTTTACAAAATAATACCTTTGTCTATCATGTCATTTCCCAACCTAATAATAGAATTGATTACTTAGTGTATATCTAAGTAGGTAGGAACGGGGTAGCTGGAAGTAATCGGGTATTACATTTACTAATTTTTTACACAACAGAATGACAACATCACCAACAATATTGAAATGCTTGATTTGCTGTCCATGGCTGGCTGTATGGTTTCTATCTCTATTTTTTGGCAGCAGTTTTAAAGAAAATAACCATGACATTGTTAATTGCACGTTTGATGATTTGCTCTTCATGTTCAATGAAGCGTCAGAAATAAATAGGGGGTATGTTAAAGCATAGATACAATATGATGTTTTGTCAATTAGTAATAATAGTTGTCAAAAAAGTTGTGACAATTTATGAAATAAATGACACAAAAAATGAGAATTCCAATTATGGTATGCCATGTTATGTAATCCAAAATGACAACTTTAATCAGTACAGAATGAAGGTCATTTTAATATGTATCAATGACATTGGTCAAATGTGACATAAAATAGAATGTAAATATGATTGATGCGCTATGGGACATTGTCAAATTTTCTATTGTTGGCCCTTCTAGAAAAACATTGAATGGACTGATAATTCAACTTTGATATTTATAGCAACTGTCAAATCAAGGTTTTTTCATTTGAATGACACACATAAGTTCTGTAGAGTCTAAAAGTCCAGTCAAAGGCAAAAAATGAGTACTTTGGCAGTTTATGTGTTTTTAGCTATTTTAATGCTGCCTTTTCTCAGCTTCAAGTGTTGCCAATTTTTAAGCAAAAAGCTTGGGGCATCATCTAGTGAACTTCCATTGACAACTAAAATTTGAACGTCATTTTCTCAAAATTCTGTTTCCAGAATATTTTTTTGATTTGACTCTTAGACTATGCAGGCCTTTCATATTGACATGATGTTGTGGTCAACCCATTCCCCTACAACATGATGTTCATAGATTTTATTAGCATGTTGATACATTACAAATTATAGCCCCTATCAAATCTTTCTTAAACTTTTGTACGATTAAGATATATGATAAAAAACTGAACATTGCTTCCAGATGATTTATGTGGCTGTACAAAATGAATAGAGTGCAATGTTTGTCATTAGTCATCATAAACCTTCATATTGTACATAGAATAAGAAATTGTTGTTTTTTTGCTTGTCATATGTTAACATCAATATGGTTAGGTCCTGGACTGTACTTGTGATTAACACATGACATATCGTATGTTGGTCCTGCTTCAATCATGAATAATCAAAAATTCTTCAAACCACGACTTATTAAATATCATTGAAAAGATTCTTTCAATGAAATGGATTAAGACAGTTACTTTGGTTATTTGTCACAGTATAATTCAATATGTAGCACTAAAGTTGGCCCTTCAAATGTGTCTACTTATTATTTGGAAGGTATTGATGAAATAGAAAAACAAGTAATAAATATTAAAACAACATTACCTTTAATTTAATGTATTGATATTTTGTACAACTTATTGACTTCCATGCAGAAGTATTTTTATATGGGGGGAATTATTTTTCTTTGAATATTAGGAGTTTTCTTTTGAAAATGTTTGCACTGTGTGCAGCTTGAAAGGCCCCATGTAGTGTAAAAATTTTCATGTGGAAACTCCAAGTATTCATGGAAAAATAAGCTCCTCCAAGTACAATACACTAGATGCAAAGTAAGACAAAATACAGTAGAAAGACCAAAGTAAAAATAACTCTATTTCTATTCTCTACTATCATCAATTTTCGTCTACTTATTACTCCTAACTATGTACTGTAGTCTTGAATTGCTATGACAAACAAACAACTTGTGACATTATTATCTCAGCCAAAAATAAATATTTGTTACTTCTGATTTTTACCTAACAATAGTCCTTTTAGTAAATTTTTGGTCGAAATGATTTTGGATGAGAATTAATGAATATTTGCTGCAATTTTGATGTTAAAATTTAAGGATCACCTCACAACAACAGAAATTTGTTATAATAGAGTAATTTTGTGCAAGGTTTGAAACTCAGACACAAGAGTGGAATTTGATGAAAAAAAAACAGCATTTTTTTGGTATCTATAATAATGGGTACAATAGTTATATTACCCTAAACAATGTACGTACCTACCTATTGATAAAACCTGGATACCAAAATAATTTAGGACACAAACTGAGGTATGACAAACACTCAAAGTTCATAAAATGAGTCTTTTTATTTAAATTTTGATGCAATTGGTGTTATTTTTTATGGATTTTTTGTTACATTTAAAGGTTATTGCTCTGTATTTGTGGTTTTTTGACCTTCTAAATTATTGATCACTTTGTTTTATCCCTCTAGAGAGGTGACTCTGAAAAATTGAACTTATTGTAGCACTCTAAAGTAAGAGCAAGATTAGCCGCCTGCCGGCCCCAGCCATAAGGTATTGTACACTTCTACTAGTACACTCAGCATAGTATAGTACCATATATTTACTTATCAGGGCTTTGGTCAATAAATATTGACTTCCCACGTAGATCTGGTCAATTTTTAGTGACTATTCCTGAAGTAT
>JALLOT010003266.1:0-11501 GCA_036939595.1 Thalassiosira livingstoniorum | reverse complement strand
GAAATGAGGCATTTACTTTTACGAAAGTTTAAAGGCGATTATGGGTTATTAAAATTGATCGTGGATATTCTGAATTCGGTTTTTCCCTGTTTTGCGATGTGAGTATAAGCACTGAGTATATATGGTAGTTTTGCTATTACTTTTTTATCACTTTTAGTACTAGTAACAGTAGTAAGCTGGTCAATGAATTGGTGTTGAATGCATGCATGAAGCTATCTAATAAGTGTGATTGAGTTGCATGGAGTAATTACATATTACTTGTAATATTTATAATTTACTTATTTACTTAGCATTCTTATTAAAGTACTCCTTTTTTGATCTATCTATAGTTTCTTTGTGCTTTTACTTGCTAGGAGCACTTAGGTTAGGTAGATAGTAGTATGGGCAGATAGTAGTGATACAATGCATTCACATAATATGTACCTACCTGTGGTGTGCATATGTTGGACTCATGTCAAGTGTTGAAAATATACTACACAACCAGGATAGCATTTACCCTTAAAAACATACAATTCAAGTACTGTTCCTGACTAACTTAGTACTATAGGAAGCCAGGATTGTTTATTCCTTACCTGTAATATTTATACCAAAGGCCAATAAAATCAAAAAACTAAAAACACTATCCAAAATACTAAGCATAACAAATCCCTATGCATTGTATTAACACATGTTGTTAAATTTAAAAAGACAAAAAACTCTAAGCAGAGCACTAAGCATAGTATACAAATAATAATCAGTGCAAAAAATATTTCAATAATGCCCAAATAACTTAAGCAGAAAACTATCCTTGAGAATATACACCATGAGTGGTATTAAAACTGTAAAAAAACAGCAATCATTATGCATTCAATATCATTCTGAAACGTTTATTAATACTCCAAGGTGCACCTAAAGTAACATTTATTTGTTGATGGTATTTTTGCTGTGTTTTATCATAACAATTAACAATTCAGTGAAGAACTAGACAACAAAAGGTGATAAATTAACTTGGCAGATTTTTTACGGAATATTTGGTTCCAAATCTATCCTTTGTTTTATATTTTGTCAATCAATCCTAATTGATGGTCATAGATAATTACCATTACCTTCTGTGGATTTTACTTTTCGTGGTTTACAAATGGTGATCACCATCCATCAAACCCACATGGATACAATGTTTGAATATGATCTTGAAGCAGTAACAATAATTGATTTCCTAATTGCATGAAACATATGATATTGAAATTGGTACCCATCAACTCTGAGTCTTCAACTTTAAATTAATTTGTGAAAGAACTAAGCAACTGTACTTTGGGAAAGACTAGTAATCATTACATAAATCTGATGGCTGTAACATAAGTTAGGCCCATGCAGTATTTGGGATGAATGGGGGCACCATTACTGGAATTACTGGACCATGCTAAAATTTGAGCATATCCACATTGTGCATTTCTAATAATATTCATGAACTTTCACTCTTCACCTTTAACATTTCTACTTACTTTCATCCTTGTGAATCACCCAGTAAATACCAAGCAAATCAAAAATTTACCCAGAATTAAACTCATAGTATTTGATTTCCTATATTGACACATTTATTTGTATAGAATATTAATATACATAGTGAGTATGTATTTAGTACTAGACCAACCAGAAATTTGATCTTGACATGTTCAATTCACCATGATGGCTATTAAATGTCCAAAACATAATGTCCTATTATTGTGAGCTTTTTATGTATATCCCTAACTGTTCCCTTAACATTTGGAATGGTTGCTTTCCATTCTCCATTTTCAAGCATCATACAACAAAACGTGTAACAAAAAAAACAAAGAAGCATCATTTCTGCATTTGATGATATTTTGAGGCTCAAATGGAACACTCTAGAATAAAGGATTCGTCTTGTAGAAAAATGATTATTATAGAAGTATTGGGATTTTTTTATGACAATTCTATTTTTTAGATGCTCCTTTGAAGTCCTTATAATAGACTCTTCATAGCCTTCCAAGAGTCATCTGATACCTCATATTTGCGTGACACCAACCAATAGTAGAAATATAGTTTCCTTTCATAAAAATCACAGCAATCCTCAAACTACATAGTTAATTACTGTTGATGTTAAATATGCTAAATAAAATCAATGAAAGAATACATACTATAGAGACTGTTAACAAGTAAACAAAATGTTCAACAATGATTAATGAGTATTCATCCATATAAAAACATGTTTTTGTTAAAGCTCTAATATCAGATATATCTCAAGCTCTTCTTTTTACTTTGTTTTGACATTGTGAAATGTAAGTCTGTCCAAATAATAGTTTGTACAAAGCACCACATAATATTAGGCAACAAAAATTCTGTAAAAACATTGACACAGAACAATAAGCTCTACTGATATTCCATATTTACCAGGTTATGATCATCCTATTTAAGAAGTGTGGTATTAAAAACATCATATGATGAAACAAAAGCAATCATTGACAAGTATGTAGATTTTTCAATGCCCATTATTACATCAGACACATTTTTGAATTCTAATGTCTCCAATTTCATACAATGACAGATGAAGTTTGAATTATTGTGCACTATGTTCAGTTTTTTTTTCATTCTGTTCCAATAATAAAACAATCAAAAATAGTTGTATCAATTGAATTTTCGAACACTAAACTCCAGTTGTTGCATGGAGTTTGATAAAACATAAGTAGATGTAAATTATATTGAACCCAATACATATCAGGATACTGATCACATTTCTCGACTAATGATGGTAAAAAAGTTTATGGAATCTATGAATTTCTTCTACTCAAATTGACAGGATCTACATTTGCCAAAAACAACATCAGTAGTTCATTGAAAGAAATATTAATTTCATTGAGCTTCACAAAGGTTCATTTGTAAATTTGTACTTTGCTTCTATTGTAGGAAACATTTTAATAATACATCCAATATCCTGTAAAATTCAACCTCAACATTAGATTTTCATATTATGGTAACATTGCCTACTTGTACTATCATCTCTAGAATTGAATTACTATGCTTATAATACTATAATATTTTGCCATAAAATAAGTTTTTAATTATTTGATTGCAGAATACCAAAAACTAGTTCCATTACAGTGTTTAGTTGTTCAACTGTCCTCAAAATCTAAGAAGTCCAATCTATGCTTCTCTTCATTTCATTTGGAGTCTTGATTTTTGTTCCTTTTCTTCTTGATTATGTAAACTTGGTGTCATTATCAATGTCAACACTCAATAGATCCATCATTCTAGTTAAGTTTTTCTTGCTCAATTTCATGTCAAAATAAATGACCAAAAAGTATCTCAAACATTGAAATATTGAATGAAAGCACACAGGAGTGGTCGCTTTGAAACAAAAAGAAATAGTTATTTTCAAGTCTCTTTCAAAAGTGACATTGTTTCGTAACTCTAAATAACTTTTGAGGATAAATCACAACTTGGCTAGGCGAAAACTATTACAGTTGCTTCCGCTTTGTGTGAACCTGTGTGCAGCTTACATACTACTGCACACTTTGAAACTAGAAATGTGCCAAACGAAGACAAGCTCTAGAGGGTCATCCTAGTTCCCACTTCGTACTTGAGTTCAATTGTAATCAATTCACATTCCTCGTTTGTCTCAGAGTTGGAACCGAGCTTAAGTAATCAAAGTTTATCATTTAACTAGTAGCCGCCTGTTGCGACTCTTCCCGCTCCATGACATCGTACGCACTCAATATCTCCTCCCTCAATTCATTGGCCCTTTCATTATCCAACCCATTCTTTTTCTCCCCACCACTATCATCACTACCATCACCCCGTGCACTCTGCCCCATAACCTCCTTCCACTCCTTCATGGATACCAGAGAAGAAACCAAAGGAGCATCCAACAACTCCGCCAAACTGAACTTGGTCGCCACCACCTCCGGATGATGCGACGGCAGTAGTTTGGAACGGACGTGCAGTGCCGCCTCGTACAAGTGTCGTGCTTCTTGGATGATTTGATGAAGGATTTGTATTTGTTGTTGGGTGGTCATATTGTTTGCATTGTTGGCATCGTTGGCATCGTTTGTACTGTTGGTATTGTTTGTACTGTTAGAGTTGTTGGCAGTTTCGGAGGTGTTTGGAGTGTCACCACTTTCCAATAACGAGAGACGAAGCCAATCCGAATACAATTTGAGAAAGACTGCCAAGTTTTGAGCGGCCGTGGCTGCCGAGAGCGTCGTCACTTTGCTGGCTTGTCCTTGGACGGCGATTCGACGTAGGTTATTCGTGGGACCTTCCGTGATATTTGCTGCGTTATTTGCTGCTTGATCTGCCCTTCGTCGTTCGCGCCTTTGTTCCTTCTCCAGCCGTCTCTTTTCCTTTTTGGACAATTTCCCATCTTGTGTGGGTGGCAGTGTCAATCCAGACTTCACTGTACTCTCCCCCATATTTTTCCTATTCTTTCCTCCACCCACAGGAAGGAACCTCAAACCCTCCACGCTCTCCCCCCTGGGATTCCCCACCGCCATCTCCACCGCCCCCCTCAAATGCTCCAATGCCGCCTCCCACCTCCTCCTCCCCAATTTGCTCCAATCGTGCGGACTCTGACTTTGTTTGGCGGCCCTTCCTAAGGCTTCGGGGAAGTACCCCTCCATCTCCTTCATTTCCTTCATGCCCTCCATTTCCTGGATGTTCTGGATGCCTCCGCTCTCTCCATTCGTTCCACTCTCTCCATTCCTTTCACTTTTCACCCGCCGTGCCATCCCCCTCAACTCCCCCTCCACCAACCTCCCCAACTTACTCTTCCGCTCACTCAATACCGCATGCGCCATGGCCGAACCCAATTGACTCCGCGACGTGACCGTATGGGGGTGGTGGGGACCCAATTCGGCGAGGCGGATTTTGTAGGCTTCGTCGAAGTATTCGATGGCGGATTCGGAGAGTTGCATTCGTTCGAGGGAGGTGAGTTTTGGTTTTGGGTGGGGGGTGTAGTCGGTGTAGTCGGTGGGGTTGGTAGGGTCTGTGGGGTTGGAGAGGTGGGATAGGTTGGAGCCCTCGTGATGTACGATGGGTCGGAGTTCCTCTTCCTCCGCCATATCCGCATTGACACTATTGGCAGTAGTTGCAGCATTGGCAGTATTGGCAGTATTGGCAGTACCGGTCTCCTCCTCACCCTCCGCATCATTCTCCTCCTCCATCTCGCTCTCCAACACCCTCCCCCGCTCCAACATCCCCAAATTCCCCAACCCCACCGCATAACTCCCATGATCCCTCCCAACCACCTCCCCATAAATCCGCAAACTCTCTTCGTACGCCTGCTTTGCCTCCACGTAATGCCCTAGACTCTTGTGCATCAATCCCACATTGTTGTACGCACTGGCAGTGGCGGGGTGCAGGGTTCCGAAATGGGAGAGGGTGAGGGAGAGGAGGTGCGTGGCGGTGGTGAGGGCGGAGGTGTAGGAGGCGTGGCGGTGGTGGGTTCGGAGGGTATTTTGGAGGGAGAGGATTTGTTCTTCGATTTCTCTGGGGGTGGGTGGTGTTGGTGGTTCGTTGTTGTCAACGTTGTTGTCATTAGTTTGGGAGGAGGATTCCGTGGTAGTGTTGGTAATGGTCACTTCAACTGGTGGCTTAGTTTCTTCGGATGAAGTTGAGGAGGACGATGAAAAAGCTCTGGAACGAACAGGGCATTTCACATTCAATTCCAATGAGGAACGTTTGGATTCTATTGGTGGAACGTTCCACATGCAAGTGTTCCACAGAGAAGTGTGGTATGACGCCAACGAGGCAAATGGACGTTCGCAATGTTCATAATGTTCATAGTTTCCATAGCGTCCAATCCCATCTTGCCAACATCGATGGCCATACCATCGACGAAATGGTCGAGCCATGGATTGCATGGATGCACCATCTTCCTTCACTGTATGTGCGTGATGTGCGTGTCCGTTGGGATTTGGGTTGGAGCTGAAATGGGTGCAGAGTGTTGAAAGTGGTGACAGTGATAGTGGTGACAGTGATGATAGTGGTGACAGTGGTGACAGTGGTGACAGTGGTGAGTGAGAGGCTTTTGTAGGCGGGTGCCCTCGGGATGCAATTCTGGCGGAAATCATCGTTGTGAATGGACGTTTTTGTTGGTTGTTGGTGGTTGGTTGGTTGTTGATGGACGGCTGTGCGCGGCGAGCGAGGATTAGGAAAGATCTTTTTGTACTTTGTACTATGGTACTCTAGTATTAATTGTACATAGGTAGAATACCCATTTTAGTTACTAGAGGTAGTCTATATAGAGAGTACTCCTAAGTACTTAGCTAGGTAGGTCCTGTTAATACCTCTATAGGTAGGTACTTGAGTACGTATGTAGGCAGGTACAATAATAACAAGGTATTGCTGGTAGGTCAGGTATGTAAGTACATCATATGGTACTTACTTGCAAGGTATAGTACCCCTTAGTACAGGCTATGTACAGCTTATGTACTGGGTGGATCTCAAATTGGAACACAGGAGCTACAATCTTCAAAACCTTAAAATTATTCCTTATTCAGGGTGACAGAGACGTAATGCCAAATTACCCATGAAAATGTATGCACCCAATATGCTTGCAATATGTATTTTGAAATTTCAACCAGTACAGTTTATCACCATTCATTTTTAACCAGTATGTTTTACAAATCATTGCATCCACTGGTATGTGATAAAAGTTATCTTTATTCTAGCCTAATTCCTTCTTTCTAAATCGGCTCCAGAAATCCGTTGGCAAGTTTGTTTTTGAGAATGTACTGGTTTGAACCTAGTACCTTTTTTCAAAATTTACCTAATATATTTTCAAGCAATAAATATTTCACCCAATAAATATATTAACATCCCTTAAATTCTCACAGAAAATTTTGGTAAGAATTTGATGTGGCCTAACAAACATTTACACCCCTTTTAAAAATGCAGTTGGCCTTTTGGGAGCTTACACCATTTTTGACAATAGAGTTCACACAGGTGTACGCCCCTCAGTGATGGGGATTCTCATTTTGAAAATGATATTATCTGTCCAACATTGACGATGTATCTTGAATTTAGTTTTTTCTATGCAGTTTGAAGTTTTATCAAGGTAGTATGTCACAACAACATGGTTGAAGGGTCTAGGTGCCCGGATTCAAATTTTATACCCATGTGTCATATCATATCAAGAGCACCTCCCTAAAACTATTGCAAAAATATCAATATTATTATTTTATTCTGTGTTCAGCAGGTGTAATCTTTCATTTTATTTTACTTAGTATCAAAATCAAGAGAAACGATTATTATCAATAACATTTCAGACCTGCCAGTAGAGAGCACATTCATTATTTATTTATTTATTTCTTGTAAAAAAAGAAAAACCAAGCTGAATAAATGGTGAAAGAAATAGGAGTAGCTAGGCAAAGGAACTTTTTTTAATTAACAGAGGATTGGATGTAACAGGAAAGATCTACTAAAAGTTTTAGAACTAAAGACTTTTAGATTATTCTATTTAAATTTTCATCCACTATGTAGTTTTAATCAATCAAGCATATATTGTTGCTACTGTTGTCAGATTTCCTGTGATTTTGATTATGTAGAAATATTGCAAATAAACTGTGATATGATGGGTCATGATGTTATATTTGAACCTTCAACATAGAATATTTAGTTTCTGGTTTGCCTCAAATACATTTATAATTTTGTGCTTAAAAATGAATCACTTTTGATATGTTACTTGGGAGTGGTCCAATGACATACACAGAAAAATAAATGCATATTTGCATTCTCCAGAGATTTAAAATCATATTTGACTACCACTAAAAGTTGGTCTCTTTTATCAAATATTAAAAACAAAAAATATATATAATGATTTTTGAAATATGAAGATTTTTATCACTGAGAAAATTTTGTTAACCCTGTGATATCATCTGTCTGACAAATAAACATGGTTAGTTTTGATGCTCAAATCCATAAATTCTTATTGAAATCAATCAATTTTGCTTCACATGTTCATCAATATCTAGGAAATTTTTATTTGATTTTAGTTTATACTGTAATGGAAGACTCTGTTAAGAACAATAATGTTTAATTTGTTGGAAATATAGTGAGTTAACCAGCTGAAAAATTGATATTGAGGTGCAAGAAAAATCTAAAAAAAAAAATACATTTTAATTTACATTTTTACATTCAACTTGAAATGATCTCAGGCACATTTCCCATAGTTGTTTTTCATATTGTTTTAATTTGTTGCCTTTTCAATAATGACATATATCATAATTGTTGTTTTTTGTGTAAATGTTTAGTTGTAATTGCCTACCATGATCTGTTGCCATTTTTAACTCACTTAAATCTTCAACAGGATCCATGACTTAATAACTCTCAATCCTTACAAATAAGTGGATACAAACATCTCTTGTATGTTTTGACATAAACCACCATTTTTGTTGCTGATGAAATTTACCAACAACACCACAAAAAGTATTACAGGCAATTTTAATCACATTCATCTGTCAACAATGGCTACAATGACAATTACTGTCAATTAAAGCATAGATATGGGATCAATGGACCAATATATGCTGGTCATGGATCCCATTTCTCTCTGACTTTGTTTTCATTGTTGTTCTTTGTATTTGTGATAGCACACTATCAACAGTAACACAGCCATTGCCAGTAGTTCTATCATATATTCCATGGCTTCCCATACATGCAAAGTATGGGTATGGGGTTCCAGATAAGACCTATCATTCTTGGACCATGGATCCCATTGCCATTGCTTCTTTAACCACTTAGGTTGTTGTTTTTTGCATTTTTGTGGCTAATCATGGCAATTGAGGAAATTCATAAGTAACAACTTTTTGGTTGCAATTGCTAAATATATTTATATGTAGTTTTGGTATTCTTATTCTAGCAAATCAATAAAATAATTGACTATGATTAAGTACAAAGATTGGTGTAGATGGTGTATAGTTTAGGATTATCTAATGGTATGTTTGCAGTGTCAACACAAATTCTTTAGCAGTGTTATACACAAGGTTTTTTTGCACATGGTACCTCAGGTAAAGGTTGAGATATGTTACTGGTAGATACCTTCCCTTAAAGTTACAACAGTACTGATAGAAATTGAATTTGATGCTGTGTGATGTTCCAAAAAGGCAATTACAACAATTAAACTTTCCTAGTGCACTTTCCCAATCAAGGTTCTCTGTCCTTAACTTGTTGAAAAGTGCTCTGTATGATGGCAAACAACAAACCATCAAGATTGAGGCAAATATCATTGCACTAATAAACAAACTGCTTTTTTACAGTAGAGTCATTTGTTGGTTATAGCTGACTTATTCTTTATGATCTTATGACAAATTAACCTACAAATAATTAAATAGACACAATGTTGTTGTGTTAGGCCTGATTGTCAATGCATAATTTTTTATTTCTTGGTTTAAATACAATGTAGAGTTTTAACTACCATGTATTGATTTTTAAAAATTAAGTACTCACTTTATGTTCATGATAATGTGTTTTATGCAAGCTGTCATAGTATCAATATTAGAATCAAAAAAATATGTTCCTTTGATGGAAAATGAAGAAAAAAGTATTTTTTTATCTAAAGTATAACCTATTATACATTGTGAAAAAATGTGAGTTCCAATTACAGATTGAAACACATATCAATGGATAAATGTGTTATTCAAAGAGAGTAAAAAATCATTGAACCTTTCAAAAGTTCAAATCAACTGTTATGTAGATTCTTCAAAATCAGGCAATTCATTAAATAGCACCAATTTTCAATATTGTCCAAAACATTTTCTTTTCAAATTGACTTTTTACCTTAAAATAAAGTTAATTTATGTATTTTGCACCTGTGTTTTAAGTCCAGCCTGTGTGGGACGATTTTTTTCTGGTACTTTAACTCTAGGTAGCCTTTGCTTGACTTTTTTTGACCTGAAAATTTGACCTAGAAAATAAAGCCCATAATGTATTCAAGGTAGAAAAAATTGCTCTTTTGAATGCATTTATCAGATTTAAGTGAAAATAAGGTTAAAGTGGTCAAAAAATTAGAGCAAGCCTACATGGATTTTCTACCTAACTTATTGTATGGGTACAATAGGGTATCTATCAAAAAAAGACATGTTGAGCGGTGAGATAAAACTGTTGTTTTAAGGATTCAAACCCAAGACCCATGACCTCTGAACTCTCATTAGCCTTCTTGTGCTGCTGGGGTGCTGAAGACTTTAAAGTTTATAAACATAAATATAAATAGTTTCTATCTCTATGAAATGCAACATATTAATATGATGTGACTTTAGCTAATTAAGTACTGTCCCGCAGATTGTCCCACTGAGTTCAGCCCCGCTATAAGGGACCATTTTTTCTGGTTCTACAAGAAGAACTCCCTGCCTAAGAGACGATCCATTTGTATCGCCCTTAGCTGTATCGCCCAATATATTGCCTACTAGGTCGTGGTATATTTTTTAGGCTTAATATAAATTCTACATACACGTTTCTTATTTTTTTATTAATTTTTATACATAGTTCAAACAGTCACACCATTTTTTTGGTCCAAAAATGAAACTATCTAAATTCAAAAATAAAACTATCTAAATTATGTTTTGTCCCCAAAATTTGGTACGTATTTTTTTAACCCAAACATCAACCCCTCATTTCACAGGGCCATTATCACTCATGGCAATGGCCAACCAGTCATCATCCTTTTCATCACTGTTCTGTCACTACGAACTCTTTGCCCATGCACCACCCCCTCCCCCCATCTTAAACTCAACTACGACACTTCATCACTTTGTCCGGCGACTGCGGTTTTGATCAGTTTGCTGTGGCAGGAGATATTAATCACACCCAACAGCAGCCAGCAGCAATCTAACTGGAACAATTTTTCTGTCATTGATGCCTCCAATTTTGCCTCCAATTTTCTCAACTGCTTAGATTGAATTGAGTTAGCATTTACGGTGAGCTGGACAAGAGCGCTCTTGGTGATGATGGAGCGGTTGAGCGAATGAGATTTTGAGTGAGCTGGGGGATAGTTTGACGATGGAGCTGGGGATTGATCTTGACAATGGAGCTGTCGAGCAAGCTCCATGATAATGGAACTGTTGAGCAAGCTCCGTACAATGGATCTTTCATGCAAATCTGGTGACAATAAAGCTGATGTGACAACTTGGGGATGGAGCTGTCAAGCAATGGAGCTGTCGAGTTTGACAGCAGTGACAATGGAGCTGTCGATTGATGGAACTGTCAAGGTGACAGAGCTGTTGAGCAAGCAGGAGTTGTCAAGCAAGCTCAGTGATGATGGAGCTATCAAGCAAGCTAGGCGACAACAAGTGAGCATGGTGGAGACAATGGACATAAGCTTGTTGTTTGATCTCAGTGATGGAGATCAAGGTGAAAAGCACAACAAGGGAGCTTGATGATGGAGATGGAATCATCAAGCTTGATGAAGAATGATAACAAGCTCAAGGATGGATGCAGGCTTGAGGATGGAGATGGGCAGTACATGGCAAAAAAAGCATCAATAAACCATCACAGAATGGAAACCTGAACAC
>JALLOT010003265.1:0-11502 GCA_036939595.1 Thalassiosira livingstoniorum | reverse complement strand
AACTATCCATTTTACCTTACATTCAGTCGCAGACTGGTTGATTCAACACATGGATACAAAGCAAACTAGTAATGCATATTCCAGAGAAGGATTCTGTTATTTACCTAAGATATGTTAGTCATCAAGGTATTCATCACTACAAACGACCTTAATTGTTTCCTATTGTGTAATGGACCCTTACTCTATGTCCAAATTCTTTTCATCTGAACCAGTTCAGTTTCTTCCTGATTCTTAGTTTTACCAGCATATGGAATGATGTTACACAATTTTTCTGCTCGGAGATTACACATAATTTCAGTTGTTCTGTTATTTACTCTGCTAGCACAGATAAAAAGTCAACAATCTTCACAAACTCTCAAAAAGACAAAAAAATATTTTTTCATGCAAGGAGCTGGGACTACAGAAGAGCAAAAAGGAGACACTATAAATGGGACAATACATTTTAAAGATGGGATTAGGTTTCATGTAACTAATACTTCTTTTTCTTTTATCAGACTGTACTGAACACTATTGATTATAACTTCATCATATCAAAATGTGCCATCAACAATAAATTTATTCAAACTCATATTAGTTGGCTCGAGCTAGATGTCAGTTGTAGCATTTCTTAAACTTATGAAATAAAATCATTGCAATAGTACAATTCAACGTAGTTATATATTGGTTCAATTAATAGGTCTTGCTGATTCCCAAAACGTAGACATTGAAATTTATTTTAGTATGTGTTTTACTCAATTTGGAAGAACTGACCTTTTATATTTAAATTTTATCTTTGTACCAGATACTGAAAAAGTCTCATAAATCATGAAATATTGTTTTTCTTTTGGGACTTGAAATTACAAGTAGCGATCCCGTTTCCACTGAAGTGATGTAGGGGAAACTTTCTTTCATCATTCAAGGTTGTGGGTATTTGAATTTGATATGTGAGTAGAATTGTTGTTATTTGTATGACGCAGTAATCAGTCATAAGGATTCTTTTCAAGTTGGGACCATGCCTTTTTAGCAATCGAGTGCTCCCAATCATTCTGGGGGAAATCCAAACCGTACTTGTAGCAATCTCCTTTGCTTGTCATCAAAATTGGCGGTTTGGATGTTCCGTCCAAAGTGGGCACCCATGCAATGTCAGTATCTGCAGAGATTGGCAGAGAATAAAGTGGCTTTTGAGAACGAAGATCCCACATCATGGCCCCTTTACCCCTTCGCAATCTATTGCAAACAAACTTTGCACCACTAAAAATTATTGGTTCGGAGCTCACACATTTTTGTTGAATTGTTGCCTCGGCCTTTCCAGAACGCAGGTCAAACACCTTGACACAGGACTGATCACTTGCAACAAACGTGTGCCCTTCACCGATTTTCTCAAAAGTTGGCCGCTGGACTATTTCAATTCTGTCCTCACGGAACCAAAATAATTGCGATACCTGACGCAGATCCTGGTCGTAGATTGGAATATGAGAGGTACCCAAATGAGCAAAAGCGAGTAGACCGTTTGGAAGATATCCTAATGAGGACGGCACATCAATGTCGACAATCCTTATTGAATCAGGTTTTACACCAGCCGATGCCTCAGCTGCACCCGTATCGTCCATCGAAGTTTCCTCGCTACAATTGATGACCTCATGCTCGTTCCATTGCGAGAGATCACCCCTGATATTGTTCATAGACACCATACGACGAACTCCATCATGGCGATTAGCTTCGCTGAGATTCCATTCCTGAATAACTCCACACTTGAGATAACCAACACGTTCAGTACCAAACACAATAATATTCTTAGTTCCCTCTTCTCTAAATTCAGATACCTTCTGGCGTTTGGAAACACCGGCTGCCTCTTTTCTCGGATTCTTTTCCAATGAAAAGATGAAACTACTGTTCCAAGAATCAGTTGAAAAGCCCTTAATACGACGATCGGCTTGAACCCATACAAGATTATTTGTGCCATCAGCATGCAAAGAAGAAGGAGTGCTCCAAAACTCATGCAACAGTTCACGATCATTAAGAGATCGACCATCACTGTCTAGATCAAATCCATAGAGATGCCCAAAAAATTCCCGGTTTTTCCAACCCGCACCGGTATGGAAAAATCCGATGTTTCCATCATGCACCCACTCCCAAGACGAGTAGATACAATCTGTGTCTCCAGAGAAGACGTCGTGATCCATGTAGCCGTGGGTTGCACGGCATATGGCAAAATCGTGAGGGGTTGCAGGTTCATTTTCCTCCTTTGACCGTGCCCCCTCGTCATGAGTCACATCCTCGACGAACTTCGCCCTTGGCAACGAGTATTTTGAGCCCGAAGGTGATTTCTTCACCATTTTCTTAGCCTGCTGTCTTACGAAGTGCAAGATAGTCCCAAACTTGACCCCGTAGAAGATGTCATTCTTTCCAAGTCTGTCATCGTTGATGGCCCAGGATCCAGACCAACCGTGATACATCTCAGGCTCTTCATCTTCGTAAATCAAATGACCATCACTGTCTCGTTCATTTCCAAGACCAGCAGTATCATCGCCCTCAGATGCGTTGTGCTCTTCATTTTCCCGATGATCCCTAAGATCCTTTAGTGCCAGAACGACCCCTGCAAATAAGCACACTGTAGCCCTGTTACGAAATTGACGTGTGTTTTCACTTACTTGACCAGTACAGTCACGAAAATTCATATAATCATCAATCAATTCATAAACATCGCAGTCTTCTTTGCTCGGATGAGAAAATCCATCGAGACATTCTTCAAACGAATAATCCCACCACAATTGCACCAAGGCATCGTCTAAGAAGCTTCCATCATGGCTGCCTTCTCGTAGTTCATCCACAGATTTTTTTTCTTCTTCCATCACTCGAGCTCGAATTTCCTTCACAGTTTTGAGCATTTTCAAGTGATCCTGGACCTCCTTGACCACTGTGGATGGCTGAACCTGATCCGATGTATTTGGGGGAACTAGGACGTCCGGACACCCATCGATTTTGTACCTCTTCTGAGGTTGCAAGCTTTTGGAGCGAGCAGAAAAGGCCCGAATAAGGGCATCCATTCCCTTTGGATCTGCGACCAAGCCTTCGCCCTGCTCTTTTTTCCGATAAACTCCCTGCAGCAAAGTGATCAGATAGGAGCAAGTTTCAATCTTGACATCTTCCGGTTCATTCTTCGACGATTTACCCGATAGATCCGCGTCGATGATAGAAACCAAAGTTTGGATTTTTAATGACAAGACACCGCTGCTGTTGTCTTCCTGTCCGCGCGAAGAGAGGAGTAGCTGGCTCAGTGGCGTTGCACTCTCAATGGCACGAAGGGTGTCGATGAAATAATGACATTCTGCTTCGTCTTCCTCGTTTTCGCTGCCGTTGTCTTCTTCGCTTTCGTCAAAATAGCTCTCGCCTTCGCTGTCGTCTTCTTCCTCCTCCATCTCCTCGTGGTCGTCATTCCACTCTTCTTCGTCAGTTTGTGCCATGGTTGCTATGTTCTTCCTACGCTATGACGTAGCGATATCTCTGACTTTGCAGGATTTTTTGTGTGGTTGTGGTTGGCGCCATTTTCAGTGAATTCTCAAAGGTACGTGGCAGCTACAAACTTTGATTTTGCGAAGATACCAATTGCTCAACAATCTGTAATTTGCCCTGGGTTGTTCTGTTTGCGGAGGAGCAAGCAAAGGTTTCGATGAGTGGGAGTGAAAATGATTTTTCGAAAATTCAAACTCGAAAAATAAATGGTTTGCGAGCGCGCTCCGAAAACGGTTCAATTGCATTCGAATGGATCGGAGCAAGCTCACAATTCTGGAATTCACTCCATCGAAAAGTGAGCGAACCGACCAGAATAACACAGAAAAATTTTGATTGACTAAGAACTCATCAACTTGAGCAATCTCAGAGGCACCATGCCCAACCCAAAACACGAATCTCAAGAGGCATTCATTGCCCGCTTCAAAAACGAGATCGAATCCATCAATAAACGAGATGACTACGATCTCCTTACTCCTAAATCGTGGTCAGAATTCCTTAATCAAGATTATATAAAAAGACAGTACAATAACCACACAGAACTCATTGGAAGCCTTACCACTCGTTGTGTCGACTACCATAATATCCTTGCTCTCCTGATCTTCTGCCGAAACATTGCTTTGATTACAATCTCCACTGGCTTTCACCATGACCTCCAAATCCTCCACAATTTCGTGGACTTCCCCGAGGGCGAATTCCATAACTACTCCGCTCTTTCCGGCCCCAATATTATCGCCAGCGCTGTCGATCTTTACCCGTCCCGTCTATTCAACCGCACTTATGAAGACGTCCCCACAATCAATGCATTCATCAACTGGAATAATCATGCCAATCATTCTGTTCTTAATACTGAACGAGTCCAACTCTGTAACAGTATTGCCGTGCCTCCTTATCTTACTTCGGTCATGCTCAATCATGAAAATACTAAAGCCGATGAACTGTTAGAAATAGTAATTAGAACGATCCAATTCGAAGAAGAAGCTTACAGAAAACAATGGGAAAAAGACCAAGAAGCACTCAATGATAAAGAACTTGAAGACGAACTCGAAGATGATGACGAAGATGCGGAACCCTCCTTGCGTAATTACGAATTCACTTTTCCCGCGCATCGTGCAAATCTCCTCCTTCTACAAACTCTTTACCATTGGGCAAATTGCAAAGGGAAGAGGGAACCCGGCTTCCAAACTAGCACTCTCGCGAGAACAAACACTTGGCACAATAATATCACCATCGCACTTATGAAGGGCGACATCCACTCATACTATGATAACCCTCCATCTAACGAACCAACTGCAACTGACAACGAGAATACATTCTTAAACTTCACAGGCGGCACTCCAAAGAAAGCACCACCTATCGATACGACTTCACAAAAAGATTCGGTTCATGACGGAGACCCAAAACCCACCTCCACACCTGACGTGTCACTAGACAGTACAAATGGACCCACACCTCCTCCCGTGTCATCTGGAACCTTGAAGAAAACCTCGTCCAAACAACAAACCGCCCAAACTTCGGGTCTCCCTAAATCTACCCCTTTTGTCCATGTCCCTTCGACACCTCAACCAGTCCCACCCACGAATACATCATCTAAGACCCAGTCTTCGGCTCCGTCCACTCCACGCCACCAGAACACATCGGCCAGTAACCCTCAATCGTTTGCCCCTTCCCACTCTGTGCAGTTTACGGTTCCTCCAAATCAGAACTCGAACCAAAACATGTTTGCAAACCCATCAGCACAGACCCAAATCTTCCAGGACAATTTGATCCGCATCGCGACCTCCCTCGAGAAATTTACTAATGACAACTCTGCAATGATCAAACAAAAAGAAGACGGCACCACCAAGATTCCTCGAGCAGTCCGCCGATTCATATTGAACGCAATGACAACCGATGGGAAGAACCCTGCTCAACAACTCACAACAGACGCTCGCGAAATCATGGGAGGATCTGGCGAATCTCCACTCCTCACTATGAACGCAATCTTCAGGATCGAACGCGCCAGTGCCACGCCCACTCCTCGGGCAATTCGTGGGGCTCATCGCGGCCTGTGGTACCATCAAAACGGCTATCCAGATCACTGCTGCATCATGAATCTCCCGATCACATTGAACGGCACCCCGCTTGAGCACATTGACATCCACCAGCTCCAACAGGAAGAGGCCAATGGGATCCAACACACCTCCCAGGAAAGGGACCACCTCACCAAGAATATTCTTATCCCTGCCAGGACCATCACCTACCTAACCGATAAAAGTAAGGCCTGGCATGCCTTGCTCAAACATATGTTCAGACCAAACAGCCTCCCCTCTCTTGAGGCTCTCAATTGGTTTAATTGGATGACAAACAACAACCAAAAACTCCGTCTTCTTCAATCTAACCGTGACCGCGACCTGGCGCCCCGTATCGAATGTTACATCTGCGACTCTTTTAGTAACTATTTTGAATCTGCCACAACAGATGTACCCGACGACTCTCTTCTCCTGTCTGACTTCGACCGCGGTGGCATCTTGAGTGGCACTATAAAGCCAGAGATCCCAAAGGTTGTCATGGAGATCCTCCACCCCACTGACAAACGTCGTCCAAACACACAACCAGACAACTCAGCACCAGGGCCACCAACTAAGCGCCAACTACAACGAGTAACAAACAACAATCAGCCCAGGGACCTTGTGTCTGATTGTCAGTTCTATGTCAAGGTCATCGCCCCCACTTTAAAGAATGATGCAATCACAACTCCCAAGTTTGACGAGAACACAGACAAATGCCTTCGATTCTGCTTTGAGGGCGTCTGCAATTCCAATTGCCTCCGCAGCTCAACACACACCACAATACAAGCCAACTCCAAACGTCACAACATGCTTCGCACCTTCCGCAAGGAAGCTCTCGCTGCATACAATAAGAATAAGCAGCCAGGCAACCCGGATTTCAGTTAGGGGGGGATGATGCGAAGCAATCATCTCCCCCGTCTCCTCCTGCTTCAGTTCAAAACACTACGCCGCCCCGCACGCCCCAACCAAAGAGAAAACAGTTGTCTTCTCCACAGAGCACACCCTCTCCCATCATCCCTTCTCACATCAGGCCAGCCTCCGTTCGGGCTGGCGTGAGATCATCTCCAAAATCCAGCCCTTCTCCCCAGAGTATCCTCAAAAACGGTAAGTCACGTGAAGCACGGCAGGACACACCCCATCCCAGATGGACCCCATTCACAAAAGGTGCATCTCCTTTTGCTGACAATCGCCCCAAGGGCTTTCCCGCACCAGGGACAGTAAACTAAAGAATCAGTTAACGTACACAACGTTTCAACTGCATCAATACCTTTGCCCGTTCCTACAATATCCCTATTAGGAAACTGGGACAGCTTCTATCAAACAGTCTCTGCCATAGCAACCACGGCAGTCCCTGCTCCAACCCCTAGCCAATTCCGCTTTGAATTCTCACTCGAAGCCGCCATGCGGAACAGCATCATTATTAAACGACACAACTATGACCTCGAATTGGCCTTAGCCAGCGACTCCGGCTCCATTACGTCCATGGGGTCCGAACTCAGACCCATTGGTCAACTTCGAGCCCTTCTTTCCTATCACCCAAACTTCGACCGTTTCATCACGAATACAACAGATGGCATTCACTACCAATTTGAACCTCTCGACGAACCAACTCGCATCGCCGAATTGGAGAAACAGCTGAGCAAAGGCAACCACAAGTCGGCCCTCACCCCTGACGCCATACCACACGTGTCAAAACTCATGTCTGAAGACGTGACATTGGGGTACGGCATCCCCATCACAACAGACTGTGTCCGCCGACTCCGACACGCTGAAGTCTACCCAGTAGGCTTACAACATCAGACAACCATCGATAAAAACGGCGCCCTCATCCCAAAGAAACGGGTGTGCCATGACTTATCAAATAACAGACGTCATGGCCTCTCTATCAACCAGCGCATCAGCAAAGACAGCATTCCACCGGTACAATATGGATTTGCACTCTTGCGCTTCCTCCATTTGATTCACCATCTTCGGCTACATCACCCAAACAAGCGAATCTTGTGTAACAAAGTAGACATTGAAAAAGCCTACAGGAGGCTCCACACCTCTCCCATGACAGCAGCTAAATGCATCGCCACTTGGCCTCCTCCAGCCTCCATGCACGACCAGGACTCTTCCCACGACATCGCCGTCATCATGACCCGCCTTCCTTTTGGTTCTTCGCCGGCACCCGCAGAATTCTCCCAATGTTCTGACATCACTTTCGACCTGGCTCACGATCTCCTGCATTGTCCGCTCTGGGACCCGGACAAACTCCCATCCCCACTTCACGACAAGATCCCTCCGCCCATTCGCTTCGATGATGACCAGCCTTTCGGACAGGCATTGCCGGTCGACGTCACCTTTCCCCACGTGCAATTGGCAGGATGCGAGGGATACATCGACGATGGCGCCACGGCCATTGTAGAAGATCCCACCGACCCAACTTCTATAAAACGTGCCCAGGAGGCGGTCCTCATGGCCCTCCATCTTCAATTCCGACCGCATGCTGGTACTTTCGAACCCCTCCCATGCCCCGAAACCGCCTCCACACGCAAACTTGAGGCTGAAGGTGGCCTACGCAAGGACATCATCTTCCTCGGTTGGCATATCAACACGCGCACTTTCACCATCTCCCTCCCCGTCAACAAAACAACTGCGTGGAAGGGTTCCATCCACAAAATTCTGGCGCGGGACACTGTGCCTTATTCTGACCTGGCAACCCTGGTGGGTCGGCTTAACCACGTCTGCTTCATCATTCCTTCGGCCCGCCACTTCATGAACCGAGTTCGCCGGGCCGAACAGTGGGCCAACAAACACCGGTCTTGCCGCCTCAAAACCCAAACCCGCCTCGACCTCCGGCTCTGGTTGAAGTTCCTTGACAGAGCCAGCGCTGGCATCTCTATCAACAACGTTGTCTTTCGTCGTCCCACAACTATCACACTGCACGACGCCTGTGAAACAGGAATTGGAGGCTTCTCTCCCAACACTAATATCCTTTGGCGCTACCAGTTCACGGAGGATGAGCAACGTGCTTTCACCCTCAACACGAAGGAATACCTCGCCGGGGCACTCAACGCCCGCATCCAACTCCCACATGACCAAAGTCCACATCCCTGTCTGTTGGGTCTTTCAGACAGCACTTCAACTGTCGGGTGGATGTACAAATCCAACCACGACCCCAACGAGTGCCCCATCCACTGTGCCATTGCTCGATGGCACGCCGATACCATCATGCAGGCTGACGCCAGTGACTACTCTCAGCACATCCCAGGGGACAGAAATATCATCCCCGATTGCCTTTCTCGCGACACCCATTTGTCTGACTCACAAATGCTGGCACGTCTCCTCTCTCTCAACCACCCTCTTATGCCCACTAACCCACAGGTAGTGACCCTCTCCGGTCCCCTTACTTCCTGGATTGCCTCGCTGACGCGACTGACGCCCAGGAGAAGGGAGTTAACTTGGACACACATGCCAAGTACGCTCGTAGCTGGCGAATCTGGACAGAATTTCTCGCCAAGACCGGCTCTTCCGACCTCTACCTCATCAACTTCCACCCCATCAACCGGGCCCGCCTCCTCTGCGCGTTCATGGCCGCTGTCCTCAGAGGGGACTTCAACAAGAGACGTCAGACGGTGGCTGGAGACACAGCCCGAAAGGCCCTCGACCATGTGGCTGAGACCATCGTTTCAAGTGGTCAGCCGGACCCCCGACTTAACCAAGCTGGAAAAACCCACCAAATGATTAGACGTCAGACAAACAGCTACAAGAAGTATGAACCACCACCAAAGCACCAGAAAGCCTTACCTCCAGAGGTTTACCGCCATATTCTACGGGCGGCTTTAACACCAAGAGCTCAAGCTCGAGCCAACCTCCTCTGCGGAGCACTATTTTTCTGCATGCGTTCCTGCAAATACAGCAAGACCGCTCGCAAAGAACAAAAAACCAGGACGATCAGACCAACTGACGTCTGCTTTCGCCAGGGACGGTCTGTCATTCCCCACGACCACCCCAACCTTGCATTCGCTGACACCGTCACCATCACATTTGGTATTCAAAAATCGGACGTGAAAGATGAACCCGTCACCTTTGACAAATCTCACGACCCAGAACTCTGCCCAGTCCGTCACTGGGCCTGGACAATTCAACGCCTCCAAGCCTACCCCAACTACTCTCCACTCTGGCCCGTCTACAAGTTCTATGATGGATTGTCCTTCTCTGACATATCCGGCTCCGAGGTCCTCGATGACATACGAACTGCTGTCGACGTCATCGGTAGCGACGTACTCGGCTTCACACGACGTGACGTCGGCACACATTCCAACCGCGCCGCCGGAGCAATGCAAATGAAACTCGCCGGCGCACCCCCTCACTGGATCATGATGATGGGACGGTGGAACTCCATCGCATTCCTCCGCTACATCGAACGCCAAGTTTTGGAATTCTCAAAAGGCATCAGTTCCAAAATGGCCAAATGCAGCACCTTCTTTAACATACCACTTCGCCAGTGGAACCCCGACGAACACTCCAAACACTAACCCCATAACCACTTTCCTTTTTGGCCTTCTCTCTCCCACCACCAAGACAACATCGAATCAATTATTGGCCGGCCTTTGGAGACCCAAACCAGATTGCCCAACACCCAAATCCAAACTGGTTCCATTCCCCAACAGCTGGAATTCGAAATTTGAAAGAGAGATTAAAACTGCTAATAAATAAGCAGATTTTCAGGCCAAAACAAAAGTATACTCAACAATCTACACTCACCCAATTCTACAATCAACAGGAGGCCGGTTGTGACGGTGCACAGAACTATTGTGACGCTCGCGTCATGGGTTGTTCTGTTTGCGGAGGAGCAAGCAAAGGTTTCGATGAGTGGGAGTGAAAATGATTTTTCGAAAATTCAAACTCGAAAAATAAATGGTTTGCGAGCGCGCTCCGAAAACGGTTCAATTGCATTCGAATGGATCGGAGCAAGCTCACAATTCTGGAATTCACTCCATCAAAAAGTGAGCGAACCGACCAGAATAACACAGAAAAATTTTGATCCCACCCACCCACACCTCAAAGTTAACACGACAATGCTAGTCCATCCCGCATGCTACGAACAAGCCAACAAACGCTTCCTCTGGGTTCTTATCCACAAGGAAAGCCTCACCGGTGTTGACAACGAGATTCGACAAACTCCAATCTTTATTCGACTCCAACGCGCTCACACTCGCCTTTATGAACGAAGCAAAGCATTCCCAAGTGGGATGGATTTTCGCCTTCAAGCACATAAACTCACCACAGGATTTACAAACAAGAAGAAAAGGAAGAGCTGGGCTTATGTCACTCGTTTTCTCTCTCAACGAAACTTCCTAAATGAACCTCTCGATGGAATCTTTAAGCATTATCTTTGTCGAAAGCATTGGAATGTACGTGGCTACCTTTCGGGAAGATGCATTTATGTGATGAACAATGACTGGGGAGTTGATACCTGTTGGAGGAGAGTTATTCCACACTGTGAAGAGCACCCGACAATCATTGAAGAGAGGATGTACCCGGAAAACGAAATCAAGGAAGTAAATTAACACCCGAACCCGGCCTTTGGAGACCCAAACCAGATTGCCCAACACCCAAATCCAAACTGGTTCCATTCCCCAACAGCTGGAATTCGAAATTTGAAAGAGAGATTAAAACTGCTAATAAATAAGCAGATTTTCAGGCCAAAACAAAAGTATACTCAACAATCTACACTCACCCAATTCTACAATCAACAGGAGGCCGGTTGTGACGGTGCACAGAACTATTGTGACGCTCGCGTCATGGGTTGTTCTGTTTGCGGAGGAGCAAGCAAAGGTTTCGATGAGTGGGAGTGAAAATGATTTTTCGAAAATTCAAACTCGAAAAATAAATGGTTTGCGAGCGCGCTCCGAAAACGGTTCAATTGCATTCGAATGGATCGGAGCAAGCTCACAATTCTGGAATTCACTCCATC
>JALLOT010003264.1:0-11510 GCA_036939595.1 Thalassiosira livingstoniorum | reverse complement strand
TTTTTAGCCCAAAGGGTACGTCAACGGAACCGGCTCCACGGAGCTTTAGCCATCCCATGGTTACCATCACAATGTGATTGCCAATGCTAGCAAGTTTAACAAATGTTAGCAATGCACTGCTTGACACAACAATCAACAATTTCTCTTTACATTGTGATGAAATTGCAAAACCTTTTCATCAGTTGGTTTTGTTTGTAGTTTAGATGGGGAAGATCTAGTTGGAACAACAAAAAGACTTACCAGTTGCTGGAAAGTTGGAATGAACAATCAACATGACAGCACAAGTTACACCATTTTGGTGCTTTTTCTGGTTGGATGGAGGTGTGAATGGGGGGTGAGAGGGGATGAGCAATGGAGTTGGTTGTTGGAATTTGCAATCATGAATGCATTATTACACACGAAAACCAAAAACCAAAAAAATATTGTGCATCTATGTGGGAATGAAAAAACAATCCATTAAAACCATCACTCATAAGGTAAATTTACTCACCCGGGTCTTAACCATTTACCTGAAACACCCAAGGAAATGGGTAAATGGTCTTTACCAAGTAAAAACCAACTATTTTGCTATTCCCATGAAGAATAAAGAAGAAACCAAAAAGGAATTAAGGATAAATGCTCTATTGGTGATGTGAGGCCACTCTATAGCAAGGATGCTAAGGTTGGTAGAGATTGAGCATTTGCTGCATTTTCTGTGCCTAAGTAAAATGATCAGATGAGAGTTGGTATTGATTTTAACAGACTGAATTCAATGCTGTTGTGGACTGAGTAACCTATTGATAGCATGGAAGAGCTTCTACAATGTCTGCTACATTTTTTATGCCACCAGTATTGACTTTAATGTGATCTAAATGGCTATTCATTTGGATGACAACACCAAGAAGCCACAGATGTATTGTTTCTTTTGGCATGTTTGAATGTTTAGTCTATCCTCAGGGGATTAAGCCTGCTACTGATATCTTCCAGGCTTGAATTGTAGGCCTATTTCAGCATATGGGAGAGTAGGTGCCTAAAATCTACTTGGATGGTCTGATGGTAACAAAAGGAAACAGTTTTGGTGAGTTTCTTGATATCCTTCACAAAATTCTCACAAAAATTGAAGGAGCAGACCTGCAATTTAGTGGCAAAAAGTCCAAATTTGTACAGGAATTTCTGGACTACCTCAGGGCTTCTGGTAGAAATTTGAGGGCTATAGACTTCTGTCAAAAAAATCAGATAATTTTAGTACTTGAGTCCCCTAGGCATGTGAACTAAGTATGTGAGTTGATTGGAACTATTAATTTCATTAAGAATCATGAGCCCATTTGAGCCAAGCTGTTGAAGCCACTAACTGAGGTCAGCAAGAAGGGAGTAAAATTTCAATGGACATCAAGACATGATGAATCCTTTTGCAAGTTGAAGGTGAAAGCATCTCAGTCTGTACTGTTGGTTTATCCAGATCTGTCAAATTCAAATATACATTAGTGCTTGTGACCATTCTGCTGGGGGAAGAATCATGCAACAACAAGAGGTTCCAATTACAAGACAGGCTATTGGACTAACATGTACCACATATTCCACTAAGTTTGTAGAGGTGAAATTAAAGTATTCAACATAGAAAGGAATTATTGAGTTGAGTCAATATTTGTAAGGCATTTAATACATTGCTATAAGAGGCAGACATTACTTTGAAGATGGACCCCTTGAAAAACACCTATCTGGATGATCAGCACACATCCCAATGGGCATTACATCATTGATTGGCATTGGATCAGGAATATAGAGCCAAGATTGAATTTGTTAATGGTGAAAAGAATATTGGCGTATATAGATTTTTGATATTAGCTTGCAGCAATGAGGAGGCTGCAAGGACCAAGGGAGAAGTATATGTTACTGAGTATTAACAAGTCACAAGACCTCTAGAAAATGTTCAGCTGGACCTTCATCATGTTACAGAAGAGCAGAAGTTTGATAAGCAATTAGAGGGGGTGATGAAAACCTCCAAACACAAATCCAGATTTGGAAGGATAACTTTTAATGAATTTGAACTTTTGTAACATTCAAAGAAATTAATTGGGTGCCACAAAGCAGCAGAGATACCATGACAAACTGGTACCATGTCAATGTGAGACACCCTGGTACAATAAATATGCTAAGTTCTTAAGTTCCACTTTTTGGATGGCTTGAATTTTTCACTAGGGGATGGGGGGTAGGTAGAATTTGGTAATAGTACACTACCATACAATGATTGTCTCACTCAACTCCAAAAAAATCCCTGGTAAAGCAAATGGTTAATTTTGGACAACATCTTCATTTGATAGTCACTCCTTTCACTGATTTTTTTCACTCACTTTTCTATCTGCAAAGATTAGAGGAGGGTTATTGATGCTTACTAGCTAATGGAAAAAACAAGTAATGACCCTTGAGAAAATCTCCATCATTTTTTCATGATGGAATTGTTTTGGTTTATGTGGTTGTGAGATCAAGTTCAATCCCTAGTTAGCATTTAACACTTTCAAGGATTTTGAACCAAATACACACATTTTCATGTGTTGTAATCCAGTGAGTATTACTTTGATTCATACATGATTCTCTCAAGCAACAGATTTTTTTGAACCCACAAATTCCAGAAAGTCTTAATTGAGTGATTTCTACCCTTATTGGGTGACCATGGTCCATTAGGTCACTTCAAGTCAAATTTACTGTATTTAGAATAATCTGTATGCAACCAGTAATAACTAGTACTCTACTAAGCGCATAAGTAGGTAGTAGTAAGTACCCAATGACATGTTATTCATCATTGGCTGTAGACAGCTGTGTTCATTGAGAGCCAAAATAGTCATTAATTTTAATTTGAGTGTCCTTTAGCTTGTGAAACCTTGATGTGCTCCTCAAGGAATGTCTTATTAGAAGTTATAAATTTCCATCTCAGCCATCCAAACTAAGCATAGCTTTAAACCCTTCTCTAGTGATTGGAATAAGTCTACTGTTTTGTTCCTGCCCATGCATCATGCATTTATTTGGTTGGAAAACACATCATACATTCATGACATCCAAAAGAGTTACTACCAGACTAGTCCTGATCCAAAAAAGGAATTAATGTAACACATTACATGATGAAGAAAGATTGTATGAGATGTGAATGATCACCATGACTACATTCACATCAGACAATAATACATGCTGGGTGATTGCTATGTCAAGTCACCTCCTGAGCTCCTTCTCACAGAGAAAGAATATTGGCATCACATTCTGTGCATAGAATATGTTTCTTAAAGTTCTCATAGATTCTATGATGTCTAATGCCTTAAAAGTGATATGTTCCACTGATGTTTTGAGGATGAATAGTTATCTTTTTATCCATCCCACAGATACACAAAAGTAACTATGGACAGATAGAAGAGACACAAGTTATTGTGTACTTCTCAGAACAGTGTACACAGTAGAGCAAGACTTGCATTTGATTGCAATGAGCTAGACTTAAAATAGCTTGCCTTCATTTTTGCAGTTCCATTGAACAGATATTCTTTGGAGGAGACTATCTTATGGATGTTCTGCTGTAGGTACCTTTCTCTGATGAGAATTTCAGAGGGCAAATATAATAGCATCTTCCTCACCATCTATCTTACTTTATTATTTTCAAGATCAATTAAGTTGTCTCTGTCTCATCACAATTGTTGCCAATGCATGATTTGAATTTAATTTTTTGAAAGTTAAATAATTTTGGTCAATCCTACAACACTTTGAAACAGATCATTTCACATTTTTGAGACAAATAATTATTTCTATCATAATACATGATGTTGACACAGCTAATCATCAAGTGAGGATACTTGTTCAGGAAGATTGGACCTACACCAAACATGAGTTTGCTTTTTTGTTTGTATGTCTTTGTGTAATTGTTATGAGACACATACTATATAATATCACCTACAGAATACCACAGACAGAGCTCAAAGCTAAGATGATTCATAAAATATTGTATGCACAGCACAAGCAATTGACCCAAGTCCAAAGTTACTACAAACAATATCCGCCCTCTCTGTTGAACCACAAGGTCTTATTGATATCAATTCAACCTAAATAGATTGGGACCCCTACTTGGTAGAATTGATATCTATCAGAAATAAAAGATTCAATCTCCTTTTCAAAAAATACCAGAATGAAAACATTTCCACTATCAAATGCTTTATTCATAAATTTATTTAAAAGGGTGCACATGGATACTTACATGATTGAGTCTCTATCTGTCTCTATCTATTCTACAAATACATTGAAACTTTCTAATCTTCATACTTCAGAGTACTGTGACCAGTCTTAATTTTCAAACCAATACTCACCAATTTCTAGTGTTTACTTTCTACCCAAATTGATATCATTTCATATTCAACAAAATTTCATACCACATAATGAATTATAATCCCACTTACAACAAAAACTACTTAAGAAGACTATGCTACACACAAACCACCAAACTTAGTGCAAGTGCCATTACATGTCAGAGCATTCAGTATAAAACTTTTCAAACTAGGTTCCACTACATCATCATAGATTATTAAACACTAGGCATTGCAATTGATAATATCAATTTGTACAACCAGAATTTTTGGTAATATAAACAAGGATTGAAAATTTCAAGCGGAAGCAGTTAAAGTATTGAATAATATAATTGAGGTAGAAAGTGAAATGATACAAAAAATGTTAGAATATCTCTCAATGCCAAACATTGCCAATGCAATGTGCTTCCATCATTGAAGTGACAGTAAAAACTTCTTTTGGCAATGGAAATGTTTTCAATTCAAGTAGAACACTATTGTTGCATCTTAATAATAGAAGAATGGAACTACAATCCAGATAGTGACAACAACTATGATTACCATTATATAACTGGGAGTAGCAGTAATGCATGGTTATAACTTGTCTCATTTGATATGGTGGCAGTGGAGGCTGCATTGAAAAGTGCAATAGGTGCTTTCCTAAGTACCATAATTTGAATCAGCTGCTCCAAACTAGAGCCACATTTACTAGATAATTTATCTGATAAATGGCCATTTACCAGGTAAATCTAGTTTTGGGTGGGATATGCTAATTACCCTTTGCCAGGGGTAAATCAAGATTTTCTCTTCCTGTTTACCATGATAACAAATGGCACATTTACCTCCACAATTTACCATCTACTATATTCTGCAAACACATTAAATCATCCCAACCCATTAACATACTTCAGCTCCAGGTTGGTTGATACTCTGAATTCCAATATTCTGAGCACAAACAAGTTTTAAAACATTGTTTTTTATAAAAAGTAAAAGTTATCCCATAAAAGCAATGCACTTATGTTTATTTTTGGTGTTTACAATGTTCATTTACCACCATTTACCCTCATTTACCCTGTTTACCATTTACACATGGAATTTCAGAATGGTGATAATTGCTTGTTTTTGAAGGTAACTTTTTATTTACTAGTTAATTAACAGGTAATATACCAGGGTAAAGGTAAATGGACCTGAAGAGGGTAATGGATAAATGGGCAATCGCTGCTCTAGGCTCCAAAAAACAAAACTTATGAAGAAATGATGTTCAATCAAATGTGAGATGTCAGTAACATCATCTAAAGATAGATGTGAATTTACCTATTTGGACATCAATCTGATTGTCATGGAGTGGTGAGTAGTGCATGGTGGTGTGAGGGGTGCTGCAATCAGAATCAGGAATTGTGGTTTGTGGCTTTGGCAGAAAAAAATCAATGCTAGTACCATATTACTTTACCTTATTAATTTTATTGAATGAAGGATTGCATCACGTTGGCAGCATTTGGAGCTGGTTCGTGAAGATTGTAGCTGCTGCGTTCTTGAGGGCTAATGTCAATCCGGCTGGACTGTTGGACCAATGAGCTTTCATAAGACTGTAACCAGCGTTGTGGTTTAAATAATAGGTTTTCAAATACTTGCCGGGCGCGGGCTTATCTACGAACATCCTACCCATTTATTGTACGTATGTAAAACAGTACGTACCTATCCTATGATGTACCTAGTATGTAAGGTTTTACTTACATATTATGTATGATGTAGTAGTATTTCTACCTTATGTTGTACTTTTGAGTATTGTACGTATGGGGAGTTCCAGGCCGCGCACGCAGGGCTGTTCTCATTCTTTGCCGCTGCCAAAGTCAAAAGTCACCATGGCCATGACGAAAAACAGCGACAGATTCCGTGCATTCCAAAGCCCACAACAAACGAGAACAAACGGCAGCAGCTAAACTACTATCTGCTTGCCAAGTTGCAAAATGTCCCACTTAACACGCCGACCAACACGTCGACCTACACATCGACCTACACATCGACCAACACGCCGACCAACACACCAACGATGCGTTCGACCACATGCCAATAACGCCAATTCCACCCATTCCTTGACTCATTCCATTCTCAAATTGCTCAAATCCTCCACCACGATGCTATTCCTATTCCTCTTTCTATTCGCCCTACTGACGGAACATGCCACCTCCACGACGATACATGACAATGGGGAATGCCATTCTGTCTTGCTCACTTCTCCTCCTCCCAACTCCACAAATTCAACAAATACCACACAGCAACCACGACAAACCACCGCCTACGGAATCGTATTCGCCATAGAAAACAATGGCACGGCCGACATTACGCTCTCCTCGTTCAGCGTGCATCTCGACACGACTTCCACAACTTCCCGAGTGAATTTCACATTGTATGCTTTGGATGGAATGTATATTGAAAGGGATGGGAATGGGGGGATTGTTGGCACTCGGGTGGGTGAAGATTTGAATGGTACGAACGATACGGATGGGGGATGGTATGAAATTGCCAGTGGAGTGATTGACACGAGAGCGGACAGTGAAGGTTCGAGACTATTGCCATTTTCATCTTTTGCGAGTGGTGGGAGCGGTGTTACATTGCCATCGGCAACAACCAAATCGTTTTATTTGAGTATGCCCTCTAAAGTATTGATAACGTACGAATACGGAGATGACGTTCAAGGGGAAATTTTGGATGACAATGTTATTTTGTCGGATGGGTATGATGGGGTCAATGTTTACACTGGAAGAGGTGTGAGTGCAACATTATTATTCATCATTATTCATTATTTATTGAGCATGTTGCCTTTGTGTGATTGCTGGCTTTGCTCTGATTTGTTCTACTGGGTATTGATCTCCAAGAGAAGAGCATATTTTTGTATTGTATGTAGCATGAGCAACAAATTATATTTCGTCATAAACAGTCAGCTCACCAACACTTTTCACTACTTTTCCTTAATTTTCCTAATGTCCATCCCTACATGTCACAAACACACAAACACCAAAGGTCATCTTCCATCCATGGGTCCAACTCCAACAAATCAACGGAGGTCAACTATTCAATCAATTATATTCCCCCCAAAGATTTCTCGGTAAACTCTGGACCCCCTCCAGTGCCTGTCCTCCCACATCCTCACCGACGACACCCCTGCCCACATTGCCACCACTGCCCACCTCTACCCCTTCGTCCATTCCTTCAATCACGCCATCGATGGTCCCTTCGGCTGTGCCCACCATGGCTCCTTCGCAGATGGAAATGATTTTCATTCGGAATAGTTCCTTTGACATTTTTATTGGGGATCCGCATTCGCAAAAAAAACGAATGGGTTGGAATGTGGTGCAACATCCACAACATCCAACAGTTCCAGTAGTTTCAATATCCCAAGATGGGATTGGAAGAAATGATGGGTCACTTCGACAACTTCGGTTACTCCAAGTGGGAACTCTATGCTTTGACACCAATAAAATCTATCCCCTCTTCGAAACATTGATAGCAGAACATGCCATGAGAATATATGACCTTAATCCAATGAACTCCATCCAAGTGAAACATGTGGACATTTCCATTGTGAATCATACAGATATATCACACTTATCATCTCCCCCCGGAGCACCAGGAGACTGCACCGCCATTCGAATATTTTTCGATCAAAAACTCGTAGTCTCCATAAAGAACAATGAAGAAATCAATACTTTGGAATTGGCACAGCTTCCCTTTGCCACGGAGTCGAATCAACAACTCTTTCTGGAGACTGTGGTGGTGAGTGATTCCTTTTTTGAAGATGCCAGTGGTGTGGGGGATGTGGTGGTGAGAGATACAAGTGGGTACATGACTACCAAGTCTCCTACGGGGCAGCCTTCGCTCTCGTCCAGTCCGACGGGGTTGGTGTCCTCCACTCCTTCTCGTCTGCCTTCCTCTGTTCCTTCGACTAGTGTGGCTCCATCGAGTACGGTTCCTCCCTCCAGCATCCCATCCACAGTACCGACAACATCTACCAAGCCATCCATACAACCGTCCACCACACCCAGCATCCTCACTTATACTCCATCCTCCTCACACTCTCCCTCCACCCCACCCTCCCTCCAACCCACCACCCTCCCTTCCTCTCCCCCCAGCCACCCCCCCTCCACCTCCCCCACAACCTACTTCACCCACCTCATTGTCTTTTTTCAGTTCGACATTTGGTATCCCCCCATACGAGAAGAAGAGGTGATGGATGATATAGTGGGGAATGTCACGGCGTCGTTCGAGGGAATGTTTGAGGATTCGAGGAGTGTGTTGTATGGGTTGGTGAGGCAGTTTGAGTTGGGGATTTCGGAGATGGTGGAGGCGAGGGTGGATAAGATTGTGGTTCCTGCGGATGGTGAGTTTCGAGTAGGTTTTGAGTGGAAGTGTAGATAATGGATTGTTTTTGGGAGATTGGATGTTTTTTTGACATGGGTTGATGAATGATTTCCTCTCATTGATTTCAACGATGTTTCTTTTTACCTCTTCTTTCTTTTCTTTTCCATAATGTGACTGACTGTTACCAATGTCATTCCCACCTTGATCTGTCTTGATCGCAGAGCTGGCTTGCACGCAAGAGGAGGGGGATGATCCTAACAGCAACTTCAATTATGCCAATGTCTGCGAGCGGTTTTTGCTTCGAATGCCATTTCAACATAATAGGATACAATCGGATGGCTATATTCGATTTTGGCTTTTGCAGGTGTGTGCTACTTAATGGCTGTTTCTAGTTTTTCTAGTTTTTTTCTACATTGTTGGCTTGGCGATGAGTGATGATCATTGATGGCGTTCAAGTCTCACAGTTACCTTTCTGTTGTATTAAATCCATGCTCCTACACCCCCATCATGTCACAGGTATCCGATCAAATCGCAGGAAATCTCACCGCCACCTACTCCGGCGACCGATCCATAATGTCCTATCAAATCATGGTCTTTCGCAACGCCACGGGCATGCCCGGAGATGAGGGAGAATTCTGCCTTGGTATTTTTGATACGGTCAATGCCAGTTTGTCAGTGTTGAATATTACGGTGTTGGAGGTGAATTGTACCAATTTTGGGTTTGAACCTTACAATGCGACTTCTGGGTCAAGTGGTGGTAATGGTGGTGGGTTGCGACGTATGCAGACGGAGGAAGTGAGCGCGAGAGGGAATTTGAATGTGGAATATTCCGTCGCTGCGGAGTATCGGCCTATTCCTGGAGAGGTGGATGAGATTGGAGAACACTTTGGAGAATTGGTGGAGGTAAGAAATTGCTGCAAGTCATTTCGCAATTGGTTATTTGCAAAATATATTTGGTGTTAACATTTCATTTTTTGCGTGTTTCGAAAAAGGATTCAATCAATGCAGATAATGGCGATGCAATCAAACGTTCGCTTGAGAAACGTAATGTCGATGTAGTTAGTGGTGCAACCGTAGAAACTCTCGAGACAACGGAGCCAACCTTGTCTACTTCCGATGATTCAGACGAATCGGCATCAGCCGGCACTCCTTCATCATCTGTAGCTTTGGAATCCCCAGATCACTCTACAAAATCTACCTCTGGCACAACAGGAATTGCCGTTGTTGTTAGTTGTTTTGTTGTTGGCGTTGTCATGTCGGTATTCTTGTTTCGTAGAGGAATTCGACGGAATAAAGAATCTGAAATTAGTAAGAGCGGGAAGAAAAATGTTAGATTTGCTGACGAGAGTGATTTGGAGGGGTCAAATCACATTGCTGCGGAGGTCGCGGTCATACACAATGTTCATGAGTTTTGGGATGATGAAAGCACGCAGAGTTCGGCCCCTGATCCCTCAAATAGAGACGATGTTAATATTTTTGGCGAGACTTTGTCTCCTGCATTGAGTAACGGAAAACCCGAAGAAACGGAAACCATGGGCGAGCTACTTGATACATACGGAAAAGACAATGAAGATGAGTCAAGTCTCTTGATACAAGAAGTCACTATTAATCCGAACGAGAGTTCGAGGACAATTGATCGAGTATTGAGGAAATCGACTAGTAGTGATAGTTTCATGGAAAGGCTTCGAGCAAGGGTGGAGAAGGAGGGTTCGGAATTGCACCAATCACAAGTTCCAAGAGGGAGGAGCACATCTCCTCAAAATTCACGTCTAGATTTGGAAACTACTCGAAGACAAGCTCGTAGCGAATCTCCAAGCACCAATCTAAACAAGTCAATCAACAGTTTTGAAGCAAGACTACGAGCGAAGGTAGCAGCCAGCGACAAGAAGGGTCGTCTGCAACCAGAAAGGGCTCGTAGTGAATCTCCACCAGGTCGTGAGACTAATGGGTTGAATCAATCAATCAACAGTTTTGAAGCAAGATTGTTGACAAAAATATCAGAAAGCAAGAGCAAAAATGATAGGCTTCCGATTCAAAATGAGCCAAAACAGTCACAACAGATGAGCGGTGCTTTGGTATCATCGTCTCAGAGTGATTCCAATGCTCAAATGCAGGCATTCGAGGAAAGAATACGAAAGAAAAGTTCAGGAGCGAGCACTCGATCCCACGAAACGGCATTGCAGAAACAAGGTGATCTCGGTCGAAATGGCGAAGACGAGCAGGCTCCCTGCAATGATACAAGTGCACGCATAGACTCATTCCATGATAAGATCAGAAAAAAGAATGCAGAGACACAAAAGACACAGGCTGTGTCACGCAGTACGTCTCCACCTAGCCTTCGATCTAAGAACTCGAAAGAATCTCTTGAAAATTTTGACTCTAGACTTCAAAGAAAGCTTTCAAGTAGCTTGAATCAAGGCGTTGTTTCACAAGAAAAAAGTGATGTATTGGCATCAAGCTGCAGTGACTCCAATGCTCGTCTTGACGCCTTTGAACAAAGGGTTAGGAGGAAAAACCGTGGTGCTGCCGCAAACCCGAAAACCAAAGATCCATCAGATTCTCTTTCTTCACTCGATCAACCCGGGGAGATCACTAAAACATCTACTCCTTCGGGTCAGGCTGATGTCGAGTCACAACTAGACTCATTCCACGAAAAGATCCAAAGAAAAAGTGTCCAAGATGAGAAAAACCGCTCTCGCAGTTTGTCTCCAACTGTCAGTCAGTCATCATCTTCGAAACAGTCCCTTAACAATTTCGAAGCAAAACTTCAAAGAAAGCTGTCGAGCAGCGTGAACGAAGGCAATGTGTCACAAGGGCAGCCTAGTGTTTTGGAGTCAAGTCGCAGCGATTCTAAGG
>JALLOT010003262.1:0-11522 GCA_036939595.1 Thalassiosira livingstoniorum | reverse complement strand
GGGTACTTAATGATGGCAAAAACTTGTCTCTTGTCCTTCTTTTTCCTTTCAACTCTTTTTGTCTCGGCGAAGAATAATTTTGACAAAAATTGACCCTCATGCATGGGCATGAGGCACATTATTTTGGTTTTATTATTAGGTCTCACACCATGCCATCACTACCTATGCATACCATAAAACACAACAAACAACTTACTAACAGAAGTAATACAAGTATAGTACAATACTTACGTACATAGAGTACTAATACTTCCTACCTAATATTTACTGACTGACTATGAGTACTTAATATACTACAAATACTGTAGTTACCTTAGACTTACTATATTATTTGGAGAAATCAAGAAGGGATCAACGGAAGATTTCGATTAAATTGTAGTCTAACGGCACTATTTTGAAATTCAAATTTAAATTTATCAGGCTTGAATCCATGTTAAATGGGTAGAAATGGGTACTCAACAGAAAAGGCAGGGCCTTATCATTTATCATCCTCCTCTAGGAAATTATATAAGAGATAATATTATTATGCTTTGTAATAGTATGCCAGATGCTTGATGTGATTTTCAATCATTATTCATGATCATGGGCTAAAAATACATAACTTTCTTGAATAGACCTTGTCTGACCAGAGCCATGAGGTCCAATCTACATCGTGTTACCGATTCTTCAGTTGGGTTGTGGGCGGTTTTACAACCAACTGAGTTCGCTCATCCAACTTCCAACTTCAACGTCCAACCTCCAACCACCAACCAACCAATATCCATCCAACAAGCACAACAAGAGACAACAGAAGACAACAGAAGTTGACGATGGGACAGACACCAAAAGAATCATAAGTACCATACATAACAACCACTTCTTCTTACTTAATTTCTTTCCCTGACCTTTGAGCTTTGAGCCAATGAGAAAAGGCGAAACCTTATCTACTGCATAGGCGAAACTCATCATGTTCCATCATGTAACCATGACCTAAAGCAGATGTTGCTTGTTGCTATGGTACACAACGATTTCCTCGGAGGATTAGCACGAAGTTGAATTGATCTCCCATCCATTTCTTCCATTATCAAAACCAGCAAATCATCAACCTACCTCTCTCATCCTGAACTACATCTCCTTAATTCGATAAAAACCACAGTATTAATATCACACTCCCACAAAAAATGACATCACTCCTCAGCCGCATGGCAAACGAAGCAACTGCCGCTCTCTCCGATGCCTACGGGCACGTAATGCATGGAGACGACGCTGGTTCTTCCGCTCGATTGGTCTGGGTGGTGCATCCCGTAAAAGTCCCCATCGATGTGAGCATTGGTAGAGGTGGTGGTGGTGTTGTTGTTGTTGGTGGCGTTGGTGGTGGTGGTGGTGGAATTTCTGGAGAAGGGGGTGCCGGCGCGGAAGGGACATCGGGGGTGATGTCGGGGAATGGGATGAAAATTATGGATGATTCGTCGGTTTCTTCGTCTGGGAAAGTTGGTTCTCCGGGGCGGAATGCAAATTTGCCATCTTCTTATTTGTTTACTCAGAAATTTGGTGCGTACTTTGGAAAAATGAGATTGAGTGTCTCTGTGTGGTGCTTGTCTCCGCAATTGAGCCAATGTTTCTGGAGCCAATATTTTGTTTTTAAATTGGGCTTTTTTTCCATTTCCACTTTTTGTCATTCATATATTTCGCCACACAAGGATATTTATTATGCATTTTTACATGAACTGAATCGTCATGCAATCCCTTCTTTTGCCTAACACCACTTTGCTTGATCTCTTTGTTCTCATTTCATTCGAAATCATTTTGTTGGAAATAATTTATTTAGATTTGGGAATGACATTTTTAGAGGTGAATGATAGAGCATATGTACGAACAGTCGATGAAGGTTCTGCAGCAGCCATAGCAGGGATACAGCCACAAGATTGCGTACAATTTGCTTGCGTAGTTGGCGGTCCAAGATTTGAGGATGTCGAGCCACGTGGTGCAGCAGTTGGAGTCGGTGAAGGATCATCTACAACCCCACGTGGCAGCAGAAGTGGTGGCTTTCGTCGAAGCGCAAGATTGGAAGAACAACAAATTGAGAATGAAAGATTAATGCTCGATGGCAAGGCTACGGGATTTGCATTGGAATGTGAAAAACGAGGAATGCGGACAAATTATGATGAGTTGCGAGATTTGTTTTCTGGGTGTACGTTACCACCAAAAGGGGATGGGTTAGTAGATGAAAATGGAAGTCGGCATGATCCCATGAAAACTCCGAAACGAGCTCCGAATCTTCCACAGGATGATGACTTTACGATAGGGGACTCAAACAGCCTGATGATGGTAGATTCAATGGGGGGGTTGTTCGAATCGGGTCGATCAAAAAAGTTAAATGGCAATGTTTCATCTAGATGTGTGCCCACTTTTCCCGACAATAAAACTGCAAAAAATGTCACTCAATCAGTGACAAATGTTGCAAAAAATGCTGCAGGAAGATGCTTCTCAGACGCAGATGCAGATGGAGCAGAGTTTGGAGAAGGAGGGAGACGAAGTTTAGATAGTCGCGGCCCTCTCTTGGATACTCCAATTTCTCCAATCAAAAGTGATGCAATGATTTCAACCCCGTCTCCTCGTGGGGGCGGTAATTATGGGGATGTTGTTGTGGAGCAGCAGCTGTACCCCGTTGTTATGGTATTTCGTCGAACTGTGCAAAGAAAAAGGTATCTTAGTCCAAACAAAGGATGGGGCAGTCCGGGACTATCTTTGAGAGGATCGCTGTTTGGAGTTCCCTCATTTAGGATGGACGATGAGTGCGATCGTGCTGCAGCTTTGATTCGACAACTTGCACCAAGTAAGAGGGAAAGCAGTGAACATCCAGACTCGGACATATTTTTGTCTCAGGGTGATGACGGGGAAAGTACACTTGCCACCAATCCAGATCAAGGACCAAATTCTAGTGACGATATTGAGGCGTCAACAATACGGGGTATGATCCAAAATGCGGTAGGCCTTGGGTTTGTGAGGACGTCCAAAGTTGTTGTCGGCGTTTCCTTGCAGGGAGGGTCGGGGATAATTATCTCACGTCTGCCTGACGGTAGATGGTCGGCCCCTTCTGCTATTGGTGTTTGTGGACTTGGAGTTGGTCTCCAATTTGGATTGGAGGTGGCCGATTACATGTTCATACTGCAGACAAAAGAAGGTGTAGAACACTTTCAACGTGGTGGCAATTTTGCAATTGGGGGCAATATTGGGGCTGCAGTTGCCAGTGTTGGGAGAGAAGCATATGGAGCAGCCAGTTTGGCTGCATGCTCGAGTCCAACCTTGGATCAAGTGCATGATGGAGATGCCAGTGTGGCCAATGAGGATGGTGCCGAAAGCACTTACTATGATGGAAGCACTTTTCAATCAAATGCATCATCTACACCGAGGAGTAAGAAGCCAAAAAAGAAAGATAGTGAAATGGCTCCAATGGTCGCTTACGCAAAGTCGCAAGGGTTGTACTTCGGAGTCAGCGTGGATGGGCTCAAATTTTTTACCAGGAACGACATAAATGCCCGTGCTTATAAATTTTCTATGCTCAGTGATATGCCGGCAAAAGATATTCTAAATGGATTGGTGGCACCACCTCCCGAGGCGGAAGAATTGTATGCGGCTCTTCATAGGTGTGCTCGAAGAATTATTTTCTGCCGATTTTTTGTCGTGCGGGGTTCCTAATGTTTATCTACTCTTGCTCTGTTTAACNGTTCCTAATGTTTATCTACTCTTGCTTTGTTTAACAATTTTACTATCTAAAGCGTTGAGTACAAACACGAGGTGACTGAGCTCCCTCGACCTCCGGACATCCTTCGCAAAGATTCAATGAATGACTGGCGTTATGATCGCTCAATTGTTGCTTTCAACGGCGAGGTTGTTGAAAATAGCAACAGAATGATAGGTGGCCTTCCACTCTACTCATTCCTCTCGACGCTTAACAGAGAGGAGGCAGATGAGTGCAGTGCATTTGAGACGAAATTCAAGAAATTCATGTACGGAGGAGTTACCATTCAACGGCTGATACCAAACATGTTAACCCGTAGTGGCATGACAAGGCGCGAGAGACGAACTCTTTGGTTAATGTTACCAGAAGTTGGCTCGTTGAGACTAGGATTAGTATCCAAGTCAAAAGATGCCAATGGTGATGCCTCAACCATGGATGATATGACTGTTGGAAGCAGTATCGCCCCTTCGAAGACTGACGAGGTTGTGAGTAATTGTGATATCATTCTCTATATACGCAATGGCCGAATTTTATTATTCTCATCTTCCTCATTCCTTTCCTCTGTGTGGTTTGCATTTTATATCCTTAGGATGAAATTGATGTGGGCAATGTGAAACTTTCTAAAAAGCATTCGATGTCACTTACAGACATCACCCTTTTATCTCAGGACCCAAATGTAAGTGCCAATAGTATGCTGCGTGAACAACGTTTGTTTCCTGTGAATGAATTCTGTGGACATTGAATGAAGTGAGGATGAAATTCAAATTTCAACATTTTTTAGAGCGTGGCCGAGGTAGTGTCTGATTTCAATGATTTATTGCTGTGATTTTTTTCGTACCGCAGGTTACTGTCCGACTAAGTCCCGATGATGCCACTGAGCACCTACGTATTATCGCGCTAGAGGATGTAACTGGTAAATCACTTTTGTTCATCGCGAACACAAATCGAGAGGCAGAACTTCTTGTTTGTGGGTTGAAACTGCTTTTAGAATGTGAGTCTGCCCGTTTAGGCGTCAGAGGTGGAGTACAACTCAACAAACTAGGGGGTGAACTTGGGAAAGGTGCATTATCACCATCTGTGGCACGTGGGTCAGCAAAAAATAGAAGGTCAGGCCGTGATAGATCTGAGAAATCAAGGAGCAATTTCTCTCAAAAAATCGATGGCAATTTTGGAGATAGATCAAAATATTCTTCTATAGGAGAACCTGGTTCAAGTAGTGATTCATCGAACAACGAAGACGATGACGAAAACCAATTTCACAAAGAATCTGAGATAGCACAACTCAGTGATCGCCACCAAGTGCCAGAGGGCCGGAGGAGCTGGGCGCAGGTTCCATCAAGAAATCACATGAGGGGTATGGCAGACACAAAGGGCAGTCATTCACAGATGCAAAGCCCAACATACGTGCTCGGAAAAGAAATAATCAACGACATTGAAACGAACATAACACTTCCGCTTCCCCATCAACTTTGCAGAGCTTTGCTCCTTGATTCTACTTCTCCTGTTAACAAATTTTGGGAGGTTGGACGAGGGGATACTGACTATCAACGAACACACTGGAGTTTCCCTCCCGGTTCACCTCGTGAGTACGAAAAGAATGTCCCAGACCAACAATTGATTTCAGCGGGCCCAATGATTGGAGCTCAACGTACTGTGACTTACAGTAGAGTGCGAAACCGTGAATTGGTGAGGCTATCAGACACATTATTAGTAGAAAAAGATGACAGAGAAGGCTTGATAATAACTTCCACCGATAGAATGCCAAGGAGGGGATTTGCTGTTCGTTCAAGAATACTTCTTCGTCCTTCTACACCCAAGAGTTGCGAAGTCAGGATTGTTGCAGAGTTACGCCCTGTTGGCAAAAATTTGAGTGACCAGCATGCTGTTCACAAAGCCTTTATCTTAGTTCTAGACGAACTAAGAGTGAGGTATGGGGTCGAAGGGAAAGGTTAGTCATAGATCGAAAAAAGATTAATCAGGTTATAGTTGTTCTTACTCATCCTTGTATTCGTGATGATTGCAGGCTTGCTGGCTGTGTGCCTTGACGTCTGTAAAAATATTCCTGAATACCAGCCCAAAAGCCCTTCATCAACAATGCAGAATCCATCGTCACCGAGGAGACCTCAAGCCAATTTTGCCAATCAGCCTACACCATCTACACCTACAGATAGCAAAAAGGCATCCCTTACATCATTCAAAGACGTTCTCCAAACCAACATCAGAATTGACAATCAAACTCAATCAAGGTCATCACCAGGAAATAAACATTCCAATATGTACAGTAATAAAGTTTCTCCACAGCAATCTCCACGGAGGCCAAGGATTGAAAATACACAAGAAAGACCAAGCACGCCGTCAATACGAAACATCGATTCAAAGTCAGTCTCGGTCTCATCAAATCCTTTGTCGAACCCTCCTCAACACACTAGCATTACTCCAGCGGATGAATTTGCAGAGTTCTCTAATTTTGATTCCATCCCAAGGAAGCCGATGACTGTTGAAGTAAAACCACTACCAAAAATAAGGCTTGATTTGTGCCCTGTTCCACGTGAAGAGGACGAGGAAGAAGACGACTCAGACTCAATTGGAGATACAAAACAAAAGAAAAAGTCTAAGCATTCAAGGAGGAAACACCGTAGTAAGAAGAATCGATGACCGAATAGAAACTGCAACGCGGAAAGAAACCCAATGCAGTCCAATATCTAAGCTTTCAATAAAGCGGAATGTCATTTTCATGTGGAAATCAGTTTTCAAAGGAACATTTTTTTTGATGCAACTAGCATCTTACATCTTACATACACGTTCTCGATCAATTTATTTCGGGAATTGTGAATTCCGTGGCATGCAAGGGATCACAGCATGTACTACTACCTTTATGGTTGAATTACTTAATTCATTTCGTCAAAACAGCATACATAAACATAAAGAAACACTAATAATCCATTCTTTTTAATTGAGCCCATTTCTGTTGTTTTCCACAATTGCCACGAGAACCATGTGATGAATTGGATAGTTGTGTGGTAATATATGCATCTGGCAATAAACTAATTCGAACCAATATCATGACTGGTCCTCATGGGTGGTTCTCACTGTAAATTTCATCCAATTCTTCTTCCCATCCCACCAATCGGCAAAGTTTTCTCACATTTTCATCGCAATCACCTTCCATAAAAACATCATTGAGCTTACCTCTCCGGAAATTCCCAACAAGTTCTCTATTCAGCAAAAGCCGAGGCATAGAATTTGGAACCCATTCAGGAATATAAGCCACAGGAGCTACAAGCAATGAAGTCCCAACTACCACAAGCAAATCACATGTTCGGACATCCTCATGTACCAGTCGAGAGAACAGACCAGGAAGTTCTTCCCCAAAGAAAACAATGTCTGGCTTTACAGTCCCTCCACATACGGTGCAAGTTGGTGCTTTGCCATCATCCAACATGCTTGATTTGCAATCATCGGCATCATGAGGCGTTCTACATTCTATACATGACGCAGACCGGAAATGACCATGGCATTCCACCATTCTCTCCGGATCAACACCAGCTACTGCCTCTAGTCCGTCTATATTTTGGGTATAAATTCGTTGTAAAACATGTTTCTTGTCCAAAAGGGCGAAGAAACAATGCGTCAAAGTAGGGCTGTATTGCCATGGGATTTCATGACAGATTGTTGTTCAACGAAGAAAAAAGATAAACAAAAAATTGCAAAGGATATCAATAAGATGCAGTAGTAAGTAGTACACACCGATATTTCACTCCAGGCCATATTTCTTTTGCCAATGTCACAAAAGGTTTTGGATTTCGCCTATAAAAATCAAGATCAAATATGGCCTCGGGGTAAGGCAAATTAAATTTGTGCAGATTGTCATAAAGTCCCGATCCAGGTGTACGAAAGTCTGGAATACCAGCAGAACATGATACCCCAGCCCCAGCAACAATAACAATTCGTTTATATTTTCCTGACTTCAAATCCTCTGCAATTGATTCTAAAGTGAATCTTTTGGGAGTTGATGAATTACTACTTGCATCCCTCACTTGGAAGAGCCGAAACTTTGGTATGGATGTTTCTATGGAACTTCTACTAGAACTTCGCCAGGAAGAGCCATTTCTTATTGTCAAGAATGCACACGTTGAAATTAAAGGGTGGTGGAAACGGTTGGAAATGGAAGTAGCTAACCTAGGATCGGTCACGAAGCTTGAGCAAGATGCCCAAGATCCAATCGAAGATGACGCAATCAAAGCAAAAGAAGAGAATTTGTTTGCAATCATTGCTGTATGATGAAGAAGAACACCCAAGCACCGAGACAAACAATATTGTTATTTGCGGAAATAGGGGTCAAAAGTTGTGACGTGATCACCAAGGGCTCAAATTTCGAACCAAAGCAAGCCGAGAAAATGTGTTGGCGTATGGAGTTGTACCAATCTAGGTAGATGTAAAATAAAGCTCCATCTCCATCACCGATAGCAAAAAGCCATATCCATAGACATCGCATGCGAGTCGCCCGAGACGATGCAGACAAGGTGTGGTAAATAGGAGATAATTGAGATTAGAGACGATGATTGTAGAAGCACAATATTGTGGATGGAGTTTGAGGGCAGGTCTTTGGCCGGAGCACGTTGAAGATGACAGCGAAGGTGATGACTATTGTACACTATTGTACATATTGTACTTACATACAAGACAACAATAATTTTCAACACACGAAGTATGGTATTCTACTACTTACTTACTACCATACACAGCATCATCTTCGACAGGGTTTTCATGATAATTTCAATAGTTTAGCTTATCGTAAGCTTTCGTGGGTTACTTGGGTGTAAGTAGATTGCCTGATTATTCGAAGAGAAACAAAATTAAAAAGCCCACCATCAGCCAGTTGAAAAAAAAAGAACCCACGAGAACACTGACGAGAAAAACTGCTTGTGAGTGCTTGGTGCTTGTGGCATGATAGATGTGGCATCAGTGTATGTGGCATGCAGAATTTTTGCAGCCTCACTGCTAACTGCTCACTGCCAAAACAACAGGAAACAACTCGAAGTCAAAAGCAGTCAAAAGAATCGACACACCCATTGAAATTTTATTTCTTATTACTTGTTATTTGAATAATTTATTGATCATGACATGTCCAAATTTCTACCTCGCTCTACTGACAGCCGCTTCAATAATCGCCCAAGCCGCGGGGGAGCCGCTGTCTTGGGGCACATTCCTCGGCGCCGACTGGAGAAGAGGGGAAGGTAAGGTTGATTTGTGATTTTTGTCGTGGGAAGAATGAATCTTGATTCCATTTGGTCGTATTGTGAAATTGTCTTCTGTCTTCTGTCCTGTTTCTACTTTTATTCTCGTTTTATGCCTCTCAACAATTGTCGTTTTCTCTTTCATCTGCAATCTTGATCCTGGACTGACGACGACGACGAACCTTTGTCCTCCAGAGAATATAAGAAGAAGTCTATCAGCCTCCATCAAGAATACACAAACAATATGCTCAAAAGACGTTCAAAATATATGCTTGAGTAAGGGGGAGGCTGCAAATGCGCACGAGAGTGCTGTGACTGATTGGACGATGCATTATACTCGCCACATGTACAAAACTTTTGAACAGGTAGGTTCTATGATTTTCTATCACAATTTGTATCGCCTGTGCACCCTGCACGGATTTCCGAGGCGAAAAATCCCCTTCTAACGAAACTCTCCCCACTCCATGAAAAGGTCCCATTTGGCTTCGGCGACGCCGCAGACCACTGTCTACACAACGAATTCGATCAATACGAAAAAGGGAAATCAGACAAATTAGCCGCAAAATGCATCGAATGGCTCGAAAAAACGGAAGCAAGATTCTCCACGCTACAACAACGCGAGAAAGGAAACGACAAACGAGAAATATTTGTCATTTTCTCCACCATTTTTGCAACGGCGGTGTCCCTGGCCGTGGGATACTTATTGGGTGTATTTTTGGCGGAACGGGATGATTTTTTCAATTACAATGACAGGCACGAGAACAAAAAGCTCATAATAATTTTTGGTGTGGCAATTTCTATTCCGATGCTTGTGATTATTTGGGCGAGTCCAAAGTTATTTATGCTGATGGTGGGGGCATTCTTGATTGGTAAGGGGGCTCATTATGTTGTGCAAAAGAGGTCAGAGCATGCGTATGGTGCTTTGTCCAGTTCGGATTCTGGTTTGGTGTTTGCTGCCATTCCTGTTCAGATGGATTAGATGAAGGTGATTTAGATGGGTTTCTTAGAGGCAGACAGTCCAACCATCTTCCTAGCAATTTGTTTCATATAGTTACCTTGGCTTTGGAGGCATGGTTCAAAGGGGGCCTAATGAGGTCAGACAGATTTGTAATATGTATTTTAGAATAAACAATTTACTTACGAAAAGAGCAATTTGGGTTTGCTTCGGGGTGTTCCCCACCAGCTCAATACAATAGTATGAAGGGAGAATTGGTGTAATTGAAAGGAAAACAAAGGCATCGTGGCGCCAAGGCAATTGCATAAAATGAACGCTCTAACAGGCTCTAACGAATTCTGTTAAGGTATCATGAACTGCCCCAGAGCTCAGAATGAGCAAAATTCCAAAATCTGAACACAAATAATTAAAAAAATGCAGCACCCCACTGAATTTTTGGTCGGAGTGAGATAATTTTAGTAGAGATGGAAGTCTTCCTTCGCTAATATTTAATGCAAAGCATCATGCATTACTCAACAATTATTAAAATTGGGCAAGTTGCTATGTCATCCAAGAATTTGTTTATTATTTACTTCTTCCACTGCATTTATGATAATCAAATTCTATGTAAGTTTCATGTTGGCCTAAGAAATGCATCTCGACATGTCAAACTCTTAATGGAAAACATTTTTACGGCCCTTCACTTGCTAAAGTAAGGAGGAGGATGGCCAGGAGGATGGCTTTAAGTCCATTTTTGATATCACCTGTCCAGCCTTTGGTATTTTCAGGAGTCAGCACAAAAAATAAAATGATCAGGGTGTCTAAGATGTAATTTATCAGTTTCTGAATTTTTGTCATTACATGTCAAATTCCTATAAAGAATATCATAATGACAATGACTCATTGATAACAGTCATTATGACTATGACTATAATGTTATTATATCAGTATTTGGTGTTTGGATGAAGCTAAATTAATTATGAGGGGGTAAGTAACGTATCTCATTCAGGCTTCCCTCCTGAAAGTGAAATAGAAATGGAATATGTTTACTGGTGCCTTTTGATTGAATGTCTGTTCATCACTTACAACATATGCACTTAAGGATAATCATACAGGTGTACATACATTTAAAAAATGATAAATTGAAAATGTGATGAATTCACAGCACACTCCAAAAATACAGAAAAGAAAAGAGTACACTCAGCTGCTAGGTAAATTAATATTATTTAACCACATCAAATAAGCAAAAACTACGCAAGTTGTGGCACCAAATATCTAACCACAGGCATTTGTACTAGTTTACAGCTAAATATGGCAATTTAAACTAGTTGAAATCAATTAATCTTTTACAAATCAAGAGGATTTTTCTGACTCTTAGGAGCTCATTTCATTTAGATCCATAGTAGAAGCAGTATACACAGCAAAATATCCATCTACACCCTGAAATTTAAGTACTATATAATAGTACTTAAGATTTTACTAGCAGTTGTTAGTAAAATTGCAAAATTCTGTTTTGCATGAAAAAATATATTCCAGTCAATTTAAAACAAAATCCTCTGAGGATCCATTAGTTCATACATTAAACTAAATTACTAATGGGTTTTAACTTGACTGGAGATCGGAAGAGCGT
>JALLOT010003261.1:0-11517 GCA_036939595.1 Thalassiosira livingstoniorum | reverse complement strand
TTGTTGTTATAGTTGGCTAGATTTGACAACTATACTTTACAGTTAAAATTGTCTCTTTGATCCAACTTTAACTTTTTTTTAAAATTCAACTATATTGAAACCCTGATTCCACTGCATAGCATTAATTTTTGTAGTACTTACTCCTTCTCTTTGTCACCCATCCCCAAAAATTGACTCAACACAATCCGTGTTTATGATTATGACTTGGGGATTAATGCTGAGATTTTGTTTTTTTCAGGCTTTTCAATGATTTCAACATGAGACAAATATAGCAACTGTATGCACCTTCTAGTCTCAGATACAAAGAAATTGAATTCATCCTTCTTGCTGTTCTCTTCTGCACACTTTGTACTCTGTTTGGCCTTCCAGCACAAAAACCACTCCAAAAATGAAAGAAGTTTCTCTTGCCGCTCCAGTCTGCTCTTGGGAATATTTTGTCTGTCCCATTTGTTGCATAGATTCACCATATCATTCCAATGTTGATACAAATACTTCAACGGAAGATAAAAATGTGTATTTTTCCACAAGGAAGAAAAAATTATCATTGGCAAAGGCAGTCTTAATTATTTTCATAACAGAAGCAGAATGAACTTGAATTGCAGGAGCAACATTCATGCATGAGTAGGTGTCTTTTTGGAAACGATCCACGCTGATCCTTGTCTCCTGCAACTGGTTTGGAGCTCCTCCAATCGTAAACCAGCAACTCTGTATTGTCCACAGTGTAACAAGGCACTTTCCATACATGATATTTCACTTCACTGTTTTTGTTGATGACAATTCAAGGGCTGTGACAATATTTCTGGTAAAATGCAGTACATCAGGCAAAAATACATAAATTACACTAACTGGGCATTACCAGAGATTTCTTTGAGAAAAGTTGACATATGGAAACTTCTACATGAGCTCAGGTGGAAAATCATCCACAGCAGCATGCATTGGCATTGATTTAAAAGCCACCCAATTGCATCCAACTGCATCTATACACTCAAAAACACTCCACAGTCCATAATTCAACAATAGTTTTTGATGTCAAGTGAACATATTGAAAACAATGGTTGGCATCACTTTCTCAATGTTAATCTAGTCAACAATCTCAGAGCATTTGATTTATGGGTCTAATGGACTCTGCTTGACAACAAAATGCTCTTTTGCAAGTTTCAAGTTATCAATGATGGGTTCATTGTAAATGTCCTTCACACAGATGTTAGGCACAAATTAAGATGTTCTCCACTTCAAGAAAACAGAAAAATGAATGGAAAATAATGTGACCACTTACTGATGGATCATCTTCCTTCACTTTTGCAAGCTTGGAAATACCGCTGTGAAGTTTCTCTGCCATGAAGTGAAACTTTTGAGATAGGACATCAAATTTGTGGCTGTTATCATTACCCACAAATATATTGCATTGATAGTCCCATTGCAATCCAGGTGAGGTGCTGGCCAAATCAATAGATAGTATGCCAAGCTTAGCTGCATTGCTCCATGCCTGGTCATTTGCATGCTGGCTAATTGCCAAGATGTATGAATGCTGAGATAAATGCTCTTTTTTCCATATTTGATACCGGCTTTATATTTTTGTGTTACACATGTGAAATATGCAGAAGAATCATGACTTTTGCAGACTTGTTGTATGTAGATACAGATTTTCACACCAAAAAATCCATTGTCTAATTTAATAAAAGAGGATTGTAATGGATCTGGGAAGACTTTCCACCATTCTAGAAGCATGCATCCATGTGCTTGTAGTGGACTTTCAAAAGTATAAGCTTAATTTTTTTTAATGGAATGTAGATTTGACCATTTTGTTCAATTGCATGAATTTTTGATGGATCTTTGTTGACCCCAATCTAGTGACAGTCTTACCGCCCTTTTGCAAGTTGATCTATTCAATAGCTTTGTATTCTTCCACTTTTCAAATTCATGGTTCTTCTGTAGCCTCCAAATTTCAAAACCAGCCTGCTCTTTGTCATGTCCAATTTGATCATTGCTTGTTAGACAATTATTGCATCAATGAGATTGGGGGAAAGCTTTAGACATGCAAGTCTGCTGCTTTTTAGTCATAGTTGAAATTGGTTGAGACACCAGGGGTCAAGGTTGTGACTTTGTTTTACTCCTTGACACACTAATCCTTGGCTTGAGGTTTTGCCACTTCTCCCCCTGCTTCCAACACAATTGACCAATGCTCATCGACAACAGTAGCAATATCAGTAAAGTTGCCGCATGCAAAACAAGGGCGGCTTTGGCAGACTGTTGCTGCTGATGAATTAAAGACAAATTAAATATGGGAGGTGAATAAATTTGAAATAATTCCTGTGGAATACTGGTTCCTGTGCCCTTGAATTGGCACTAAAGGGCAGGATCTATCGCCAGAAAGATCACGGCAATCTTGGAAATCATTGTTGTGCTTGTTTTGTGTGGCAAAAAGAGGAGATTGGGGACTGGTTGTAAAAAGTAGTATTATCTCTACATAAATATAATCATTCAATATGTTTTCATGTATGATACGTATCATATATTGTTTCGTAGAGTCAACATACGAAAAAATATATTGAAAATATGGGTGGAATCGCTAATGCTTCAAAAAATCCCACCCTCGAAATCCATCCACTTTCCGTGCTTCCACACCTTCTGCTTCATCGGAGCAATCCCCTTGCTCCCACCGATGGCTGGAGCACTCGAGCCGATTGTTCACCCCGTTATCCAATGACCAACGAATGACAAGAGGAATTATTGATTATAAGCGCATTGAACATGGCAACCATTGTCCTGAGATCGTCGTGTGAATACCCCTCTGCAGGCTCCATCGGGGATAGAACTGCTGAATTTGACAATGATGGAAACGTCGCTGACGGCACAGTCACTTCAAGTCGCTCACCGTGGCCAAATCCCATAGAAATTGCAACCAAGTCTGGCGATCGAAGCACCAACTCCCTCATTCTTAATAATAACAATAGAGCCAGAATTCACTCATTCAATGAAGGAAGCACGGGTTTCGTGGATCTGATTCGGACACTTCCACTCCGATGCAACGTCACGTTGCTCCCTAGAATACCCGTTCCGAAGGCAAAAGTTTCTTCCAACAATGACCGAAATCTCCATCTAACCGAGGCACCTACCCATTCATCCTTGGGAAGTGGCCATAAAAGTGACGATCTTCGTATCTCCGAGCAACCCTTTTTTCCATGCGGGATGGACAACGTCGTGACCTTCGAGCGCCTTCCAGCATCCCTTCAATCCAGCGATGGTGCGATGGATTATCTCCTCAGCTTGACTGGCTGCATTGCCGGCATTGGCGACGATGCCAGAAATTCCATCCCTGTGAAGGCAGTGCCATCCACATCGTCAAAATCAACCCCCGTCCCAAGGAACGAAATCTCGAGTGTGGANCGGGGGTTGATTTTGACGATGTGGCATCCAAACCGACGAGTAGGGCTAGGACGCAGTATGCACGGAATTACAACGGTGGGATCCATCCCGTCGCCGAAATCAATGTGTCCTTTGACTTCTCGCAAGCCTCGGATGTGATTTATGAGATTTACCACGGCAGTGCTACCGAGAAGAGCACTGGAAAAGACGGTGATGATTTGAATACTCCTATTGGCCACGGAGCAGATAATGGTACTAGAAAAGAGATCTTGGTAGAAGAAAATTTGTCCCCTTCCAGCAATGCTACATTGGTGAATGCGTCAACCACTGACGTCGAAATAAATTCCCAACTGATTTACGTCATGGCATCTTTGGAACAAGAATCTCAATTCATCAAGGCGATGTTGGCACTATCGGGGTTTACACTAACTCTTTTCGTTCTTGCATTAGCCTGGACAATCTGGCAAAGTGTTAAAGGAAAACAGGTTCAAAGACCAAAACATCGAACAATGGTGAATACACGTCTTGGTCACATTGCGGTTCCGTCTGAAATCGGAGCTTCCAAAAGTGGATTGTATGCAGCTACTAGTGAATGCAAGACGCATGGACCAAAGAACCAAAAGAATCCAGAACTTCGTTCTGTGGATGCTCTAATCCATCAAACTTTTTCAACGCCAGTAAACAGTCCAATTTCGAACGCTGTTGGCAACCAATGCCAGGTTTTGAAACCGAATGACATCCATGGAACATCAAATCCTCAATTTTCGTTTACCCCCATCAAAACCACACATTCCGACCTTCAGGAAGATGATAACACCAAAGATTCTAGCAGTTCACCTCGTCATTGGTATGAGGATTATCTCTCTCCGCTTTCGCCTCGAAAAAGCTCCAACAGGAAGCATTGCAGAAATAAGGTGTTGCTTTCACTCAAGAAAGATATCACAAAGTCACCTAAGTTTGTTTGTGGACACGAACGCTCTCAAGTTGTACTGCCGAGTGTGAATGGTGACTCGGATGTCCTCGATGTCACAATAGGTAAAGCCACCATAGCGGCAAAGACACCTCCCGAGAAATTCAAACCAAAGATCTCATCGTTTGATACTTTAAAAGAAGATTCCGTAGACTGCAGTTCTTCATCTCTTCCCAGAAGCGTGAGTATAATCCAGTTGTCGGACCACATCGAGATGTCGTCGACTCCTTTCAAGAAACACATTAGCAAGTCAGAATGCAGTCCGCATGATATTATGAAACTAGCGATGAAAGTCGTGGGCCCAGAAAAGGCATCTCCTCGACCTAAAGTTTTTCAGTCCATTGTAGCCGGTGACCATGACGCTAAAGTCAAATACGAGAAGAATGAAGAATTTGAATCAGTAGAAGTTCGTCAAGACAATCAAGAGTCTACTTCAAAAAGTGTGGGTTACGAACCGAACAAGGAAAATGAACCCATTGTTCATATTGTAAATGGAGAAGAGGAGATGTTTTGTGGTGACATTGAGCGTGATCTAGCAGGAGATATGGCTCTGGAAGCTCATCGTAGAATGACCGAATCAATTACTAACTCTACAGGCAGCACCTCTACCACCAGTGTCGCCAATGATGACCTTTCTTGTGCAACGATTTTTCAAGACCAGGAACTCCCACATGGAGTAGAAGATACGACCTCAACAGCGCACGCTGAACATTCCTCCGAGTGTTCTGGAACGACATGTGCTTCAACTTCTTCTGTTTCTAATTCAAAACAGACGGTTGACTATTTCGAGCATGATGATACCACTTCAGATGATGTTGATGACTCTCTCTCTAATATCTTGCATGATTTTGAACAAGAGAATAATGAGTCGGACATTGGTTCTTTTGAACAGAAACAATCTGAAATAAGGGATTTCATTTCTCAAGATGTGACGACATCGAAGTCAAAAAATGTTGTGTTGACAAATGGTGTTGAAAGCAACTTGCTTCAAGAGATAAAAGAAGCAGCAAAGAATCGTTTTTCGAAATTGGACCATCAAAGGCTGGACTTTCAAGAAACGACGAGTGATGATGAAATTGAGAAGAAAATATTTTGTCATACTAAAAAGATTTCGAAGAGGATCATTCCAAATGTTGGATTTGCGCAGGAGCTGGCGGAGAGGGTGGTGGCTGTGTCGGGAGGCAATAACGATGCAACATTGGCAGCATCATTGAAGACGCCTCAAAGTTTAGAGCAAAGAAAAGATTTTGCTTACCAACTTGCAAAAAAGGCATCAAATAAGCTGACTCCACTTCCATCAGTCTCAGCTAGTTCGACACCAGAACAAAGTATTATTACGTCGTCAACAGGATCATGTTCGAGTTCGTTTTTTTCTGATTATTGGTGATATCAGTTTCTCAAGTAAAATTGAGAGCGTTTTGCTGCTAAATCGATTTACATAGAAACTAGGATGAATAAACAATAATCAGAGTGCATTATTTCGTATTTTGGCTGATAGTGCGCGTACCTCTGCAGATCTGTTGCGCTGAACTTTAACGCTGGAGTTAGATTCAATATGATCAAGTACTGAACCCGCTTTCTCGCCACAAATAACGAGCGCTAATGCAATTGCATGTAAAGACACTATTCTTACAGCTGCTGTTGATACTTCCTCTCCACGGTGAGATTTTTCGTTTTTTCCATATTTGGATTTGTGATCGGCTAAAAAGTCAGCATACGTATCTGCCCCATTGAGAAGAATAAACAGCGGGACCATAATTTTGGTCGCATGATTTGGCATCACGGGATAAGCACCCATCATTAAAGAAATAAGGCCTGCAACTGACGAAATTTGTACCGCTCGAGATTCCAGATTGCAGCCACGCAAATCGATCAACGGGAGGAGTGTTGCGAGGCCGATCCTTACAATGTCAACAGCTGCTGCATTGGGCATTTTTGCTATCTTATCTAGGAGGGGATTAACTCCCGTAACTAACATGCCTACAATACGTTCATTGTTTCCACTGCGCCCGCCAATATTTGCCTGTTTCCTAACAGAGTTCATAAGGTCAACGGCAGCTTTACGAATCCATGCATGAACAAGTGAAGTTGTGAAATGGTCTTTTGGGTTTTTGGGTGGCCCTTGAACACAGTTGGCGCATGATTCCAAGAAAGCAAGCCATTTAAACTGCGTCAAACAGATTATAGATATAATTGAGGCGTCTTCCCGACTGCACTGCTGTGTTGCACTTTCTAATGACTTTGACACGATGGAATGAAACTCATTGACGAAACATGGTACAGAATCCAATTCTTTGGAGGATGGTGATTCTACAATCGAAAGAATGACTAATGCTCCTATTCCTTGATGCAAGGATTCCATATCGTCAAGCAGAGTCAGGGCGACTGGAAGTGCATCTAAAGACGCCCTTTCCCATGTTTGAAAGTCTGCTGGGCAACCTGATAATGCGCTAATGATGATGGCAGCTGCAGAAATTCGCGAGGGAAAAGTGATATGAGGCTTCTCATTTTTTGGCGGCAATTCATAATCGATTTCATCAGTTTGGTGTGAGCCGGTTCTGCTTATGAGGGGCATGAAGGCAGCTCGAGGTTGCAAGTTATTGATTTTGTTTTGTTTTTCAGAGCAATGTTTCATTCTTCCAAAAAAGTTTGCTCGAACTGTTGAAATAAGTAAGTCAGTGCCAACATTTTGACCAATTTCCTGAAGCGAGAAACAAAGGCTTTCAGTACCCTTTTTCTCAGGGCTTTCTTTTGATGTTGCCATTTCTAGAACTGACGGATGTAGACGCGATGATACGGAACAAATTTCACTCAACACAACCATGCCTGATCTAGAACCAATCCCCTCTTTGCCATCCGTCCAGGGTGCCTTGAAGTGTGATGGTCCTGACGACCAGTCAACAATGGGTCTAGTCAAAAAATCATCTGACATTACTGAAGAAAAGTCAATAAAATCGACTTTCGAAACATTCATTGATGAAGTAGGAGGATAAGCACACTGACGTACAGTGTGTTGAAGAGATAGTTCAAATTGTTTTTCTCCAAGTATCCACCCAGCAAGAGCACCAATCCCAAAAACTCCGCTTTTCAATCTACCGTCGCCTACAAAGGGAACAGCTGTTACTGTTGCGGTTGCAAGGGCTTCTTTTATTTGTTGTGTATCCATGTTTGAAGCCATTTCAGTATTGGAAGATTGTGTTAATATTCGATTTTCATAGGTCAATGAGTTTGAATCCATCTGATTTGAAGGGATTGGATGGAGCAGCACCACGGAATGGTGAAGAATGCGAAGCAAATAGGGCAAAAGAATATTACGAATGTTCCACGATTTTGCATTATCTTCGCCAGGAAGCTTCGCCGTCCAATGAACAATGTCTTTGGAGATAAAGTGCACTGCCTTCCCAACATCGGGCTTGTCGTATCCTTCGTCAGGCATACACACGATTTCTTGCCGAGAATCGCTCGTCCCATTATTTTCACATAGCTCAATACAACCTCCAGACAAATTGACTCCAGTAAAGTTCCCAATGAAATGAGCAAGAAGAAGCTCAAATTTGCGAACTACTTCAATAATTGACTCGAATGATACATGTTGTGACTCATTGGTGTGTCCCGAAAAGACACACGGATGGATCATTGCTTCATAGCAGCACAATAAATTCGAGGCCCCAATATATGATGCAATTCTGTACTTGAGACATGTTTTACTACAGCTTGCTCTTTTCGTCTGTGTCTCGCTCCTATTCAAATCAAAATTTTCTATTTCTTCCTCTTCTCCATTATTTGACGACTGTGGCATGCAGCAATCAACGCATTGAATACTTGCTTTCATGAGTTTATGGTACCAGAATTCACAGACTGAAGAATTCTCGGGATTGGGTCTCCCAAGGAATTCATCAAAGTATGGAGGAGGATAATGGCCAGAAAGATGTTCGACATTGGACTCATGATGTCTGGGGGAAGAAGCGACATGAACGGGGTCGGAATAATGTCTCACGATTGAAGATGACGCCTCGATCGCAGTAGTTGAAACAGCACTTTGATCACACTGCATATTTTTAGATTACTTGGTGGTACCACATACATGTTGTGTAGACAACATTACATCCTGTGAAGGTCCCCACTCCCTGCCATTTTTGACCTTTGTTTTCCTTTTCGAGCTGTTTCGAGCCAGTTTTTCCCCTGCATGGGCGAATAATACAATACGAAGTAATTATTTGAACATCTGATGGTGAGATGGTTCATTCATACCGGTACGAATCATACTGGTAATTTTTACCGATCATTTTTCCAAAATAGTTACAGAAAAAGAAAAATGTTTATCATTATTTTCGTTTATTTTTTTATCGCTGTTTTCAGAAAAAATCTATCTTCCTGTCACGTGCACACCAACATAATTCTTTTACCTACCTACCTATGCATGGTAAGTCAGTATGGTATGTACTATTGTGCTGCAGCATCATATGTTGTACTAACTACTGACTTAATTTTAATAGTAGTAAGGTACCATGCGATTCCAAGCGGCAAATAATATCAACGCCAAACGTTCCCCCACTGTATTTGCTGTCTTGTATCTATGGGGTATGAGTGGAGGATTGATAAAGGTGAGCCAGTTGGTTGTCGAGTGAAGGCCTCTGTCAATGGTCATGGTTGATCTTTTTTTTAGTTTTTAGGACATGCTGTCAGTGATCATGCCGTGACAAAGCAATGGCATGCCACGGCATTATCACAAGCCGTGGCGGCCCATTTCCGGATCTGACTGCTCAGATTAAGTTTGTATTAGATATTTTGTTAGAAGATACATTTTTTTGCATGTTGATTGTCATCATTGTCATCACCAGAAGCAACTGTCTCATCACGATGCGACGTCTTGGCCATGGCGATGACAATGATGAAGACAATGAAGCTTCAACTATGTGTCAACGATGAAACATTGCATCACTTCAATTAAAAGCCGTCATCATATTAACATCCAACAATAAACCTTTTGGAAGATTATTTTAGGTAGAAACATCACTCAAAGCTGGGGTGAATGTCATGGTGACTTCGCAACACACTGCCGGATTGTTTGATTTTATCAGCTCGTGCGCAGGATCTGAACGCAATGGTGTTAGTCATGAACCGAGAACAATATTTCTACCTAAGCTAACCCGCTGTTTGCTAAAGTATAACTACACTAACTAGAGTTGTTATTGTAGCTAAAATTTTTAGGTGGGTCTTGTGCCAATCTGTCGAGAGGATCCATTTGGTGGGTTATTGAAAGCATGGGGGGGAATAATTAAATGAGCAATGGTGGACGTATTAAAAATAGAAAATACGTCGAACTGACTTACACGCTTGATTTGGCGTCAGTGATGGGGGGGTTCTCCATCGTGTGTGGAAGGAGGATTAATGCAGGTACGGGCGGATTGTCATTTCCATGGCAGTTAAATGGTTTAGTAGTAGTATTTTTTATTATTTTGTACTATGGGGTATTGTAGGTGTATGTAAGGACACTCAATTTGGCGAAAAAAATGGCTCCCAATTTTTAGCGAATGTGGTTTAATTGACTTTTTAAAAATTCGAAACAAATGACCGGTAAAAATGTTCAGTATGATTTTAACCGGTATAAATGAACCATCTCCACTTGGTAGGTAAGATAAGAAAATAATAATAGTATGGTACTTAGGAGTAAGTGTGGTACAAGGTGGTACCTTGGTGGTACAATACCAGTACATAGGTAGGAACGTAGAAAGGATGGAAGGTACTACTACCATAGTACAATATTGTAGCACTCAAGTAGGAGTAAGTAGTAGTGTACTATAGGTAATAGTATTGGAGGTAGAGGCCGATAGGGCAACTAATTGAAAAATTGCAGACCAACGATCAAGCGAGCAAGTAAAATCAGCAATGAAACTTGTGACGACCACAGCCGTTGCGGCAACTCTGTTACTTCCCAACCTACCATCCTACCCTCTCTGCTGTGTGGACGCGCAGGAAATAGTATCAAACTCAAACTACATGCGATCGAACCTACGATCGAACCTACAATTCAGGAATGGGGGCAGCAGCACAAACAAGGATCTCGATCTCGGCGATGTTGATGGGAGCACTGGCACTGTCTTCGATTACGATGTGCTCTTGGACCTAGAAAGTGCCGAGCCTCCCATGGACTCTATTCGTCAATATAATTATGGGTCTTTTCTGACGAAAAAGGGGGCGCCGTACAATCAACGCCGCAGTCGAAGCAATCGCAGTGGACGGAAGTATCGGCGTGAAAACACCGACGATTATTACGACAACTACGATGACAACGGTGATATCAACTATGACGACGACGATGACGATTACTCCCGTTATCGAAGCAGTCGCCAAAGCAGCCGCAGTCGTCAACAACAAAGCAGTAGCAGTGGGAAAAGCAATCATTCTGGCAGCAATGATCGCAGCAGCAATAATAGGAGTGGCAACAGTGGAAAAACTTACCATCGTCAAAATGTGGATGATGACTACGAAAGCAACCGAGATGAAGGGGGGGAGGACAGAAGTTTTCGGCCCTGTCCTAATGATCCGGATCGTTGGTGTGGCCCTCCATTTAGTAGTGAAAATTTGACTGGTACCCAGAATGAGAGAAAAGTAGCTGTATGAGGATACATTTTTTTGGGCAAATTTTATGTTTCGTTAAAATGTGGCATGTGTAACATTCCCATATTTAGTTGAGCAAAACTATTTCAAAAATGCTTTCAAGTGAAACCCAAATGTTTCATTTTTTTTTTCTTAAATAATGTAGTTTGTTCATCTTTCATTGGATAAGTATCAATGATCAAAGTATCGTAATTTTTAATGCATTATCGTCATTGTCATTCTCATAAAAGTTTCATTTTAAAAATTAAAGTATCCACTACACAGCTTTTTTCTAGCCATTTCACTGGATTTCATCACTTTCTCTTTCTTTGACGCCCCCCCCCCCAAAAAAATAACACCCTCTTCTCACTTTTATTCAAATCAAAATAAGATAATACACTGACAGAAAAGGCAAAAGAAGCCAACGCTGCGGCATCCATCGTATGATGGACTTTGTCAACTACGATGATACCACCGCAATGCCAATGACATCAGGGCGTGTCTTCCTACAGCAATTTTTCATCATGTGGTTCACACTTTTGTTGTTCATAATGCCTTGGCTGGATGATCTCTTCTTTTCT
>JALLOT010003260.1:0-11511 GCA_036939595.1 Thalassiosira livingstoniorum | reverse complement strand
AACCAATACCGGAAAATCCGATTTCAGTTTTAAACGGTTTTGCGATGAAATAAAAGCACAAAGTGACAGAGCCATCTTTTCCAAAGGTGAAGAAGTATCAAAAATGCGCATCTGCCTTCAGCAATGCAAACATGTGCATCAAGACAGCCAAGAAAATGTGTAAAGAACTGCACAGCAAGCACACTGCACTTTGCCAGCTTGCAAAAGCAGGCCTTAGCAAAAGTGGGAGAATGTGTGAAAATCTTCAGAAACAAGTTGGCAAACAATCAGAAGCTCACTCAAAAGTTGAAGAAGCCCTACAAAAGAAAATAGAGAAACAAGCAGATGAGAAGCTCAAGCTGAGGGAGAGAGTACTCAGCAGAGAATGCAAATTGCAGGGCTGACTGCAGAAATTAGGTTTCTGAAGGATGGGAAGGCTCTGATCAAACAACATTCAAAGCAGTTGGAATGGGACATCAAATCAAATAGTGAATACGCAGATAAGTTGCAGTTGGAGCTTGATAAAGCAGGGGAATAATTGGAGTTGTTGATGGATCAGAAAAAGAAGAATGAGGTGGATATTTATCTGCAGAAGAAGCAGATTGATGCTGAGGTACACCAGGAGAAGGTAGAACATGCGGCAAGAGTGAAAAAGAAAGCTGAAAGGAAACAAGAAGACAATAAGGCAAAACGATACAACAATTGCATGGCACGAGCAGGTGGTCGCAGTGGAACATTTACCAGGCAAATGTTCCAAGATAAGGTAATATTTCAACTCCTATCATTTATTTTTTTGTTGAAAATGTCTAATTTGTGCGCAGTCTATCTCAAAATAATGACAACAGCATCAGTTGGATTCCGATGGCTATTCAGATTATTTGAGCAACTTGGACTATCGTAGGAGCAGAAGGAGTGGTCTAAAACGTTGTGGACATGGTCGTAGACATGGGAAGAGGCGCTGAAGTTGCAGCAGAAGTTATGACAGAGAAAGCGGCAAAAAGCACAGGCATGTTTGAAGCAGGCAGAGGCAAAAGCAGTGATAGGTTGAGTGATGATCGTGGACAAAGCACAAACCCACACAGTACGAGTGGAAGTAGCTGAGTCGGGCGGAGAACTAGCCGGAGTGATGATGACAAACCGCAACAAGGTCGGAGTTCAAATTGTATCAGCGGTGAACGTGGACGGAGGTCTAGCCGTGGTGAGCAAGAACAAAGCTCCAGCCATAGTCATCGTGAGCGAGGACAGAGCCTTAGCCGAGTTTGTAGTGAGCAAGACAGCAGCCAAAGTTGCAGTGAGCATGGACAAAATGCTAGCCAAAGTGAAGGCAAGCAAGGTCAAAGCCTTAGCCAAATCAATGGAAGTCAATGCAGAGAGGGACCCCCTCAGCAGCGTCAGATGCATCTAAATACGTTGCCACAACAATCATTTTAGTCTCTATCCCATACAACTTTCCACGCATGTAAAATCCACCGTATTGACTTTTGAGTGCAACAATAGGTTGGAAGTGCTGAAGAATGGTGATGTCGTCTAGCTCAAATTGATTCATGATTTGAAATCAATGCCATCGAAGTTTGTTGGTGTATTAATTAGTGGTAGGAATGAATCATGGACTCAACAATCAACACTAAAGTAGGTACGGAATAGCTGTTGGGGGAATCAATCAATAACTACCACCCTTGGAGCGATTGCTAGCACTGTTGCAGCATAGCAGTTGGTTTTCGACAGAAATGGCCATTTTTGGGGGGGGTCCAAAGATTTGAAAAGTGAAGGCCCGCTACTCAGAAAAAAGCTAGTATGCAGCAGCTCGCACACTCCAAATTTAGCAAAAATATTCCACATCTGTGGATCTCTATGTCTTTTTATACTAAACCTCAGTTTTTGTCCCTTTCTAGTGAATACCAGATCAACAACTGACCCACTATCTAGTAGGACTATAAAGAATTTCATGGTATGTCTACGCAAGGACCTAATAAATTTTTACTACCTACTTCAAAGCTAGGTATTGAGAAGCAATTCTGGCTTGCTAGCAATTTTAGATAAATTATTTAAAAGTTGCACATTTTTGCTAATGCTAGTGTGCTCCCTGTGTCCATATGCATGCCTTCAGACACTGTCCTTGTTGGACAAGTTGTTGTCAATACGACGGTGCTTCTTGAGCTGCTTGCTCAATTTTTTCAAGTCTTTTGCCATCTTGGCCTGTGATTTTGGCATTTGAGCAAAGGCACAATGAAGGTCCTTGCCGTTGTCATCTCCTTTTACTCCACCGCTGCTGCCTGCCTCTTTGCGATTGACATTGGCATTGAATTGGCAACAGTTTGTGGTGTTGTGGGTCCAGTGTTTGGCTCCCACCTTTTTGCATTGTTTGCAAAATTTCTTGGTTGGTGAGTGGCTGGCATTGTTGCCCTTGCCACCACTTCCCTTCTTGTTGGACTTGGCCTTTTTGGTGTAGCAGCGGCCTCCGCCCCTGTCCTCCTTCATGTTCTCAACCTTGTTGGTCAACTCAATTTGCTTGAGTTTATCAATGAGCAAGCTGAAGTTGGTCGCAATCATGGTTGATTGCGCCACCCAATAAAGTTGCTCCCACTTGCGTGGGACCATCCTCAAAAGTATAGTGCATAGCTTAGTCTCATTCAGGGGCTTGTCTTGACAGGTGCTGCCAAACTTGTGCGGCAGGTATTTTAGATATCTGTTCATTTCTTAAAGCTGCAGCGTCACTACTCAAACTGGCATGCTGAGCAGTTTGCACGAGCTGTTACCCATGTAGGTCACCTGCAGTCGCTCCATCTTGTGGCAGATAGATCCTTGCATGCTTGCATCTGCAGTGCTCAAATGCGGGTAGAGTGAGTCTGCCAAAGTTACTGTGGACATTTTTATCGTGGTGGTTCTAAACTGTCTTGGAGATGATGGGGGTCCACTTGGCATGACTCTTAGGCGCCAGAAACGACTCAAACAAGTTGAAATAGGACTTGATGGCAACCTCCCACTTGGGGAGAAAAAAGTTTTCTGAATCTTTCAGCTCTTCCCTCTCAGTGTTATTACCGTGGAAGATTGTAAGGTTCCTGCTAGTTTCATTTGCGCTGGACTTGTTTGACTTTGAGTCTTTCATATGGCCCTTCTTGAGAAGGGTGGCCTCATAAGGCTGTAGGAAAACTACGTAGCAATCCATATATGCCGGGGCATAAAGCTTGTGTTTCTTGATCTCCTTGTTGCTTATGTAGAGGGACATTGTACTCGCAGCAATACTCTCCATAAGGGTCTTGTTTGGAATGAAACAAATTGGGGGGTCATAACAAAGGCTTCTGCGCTCTGCATTGGTGGGCTTGAACTTTCTGTGTTTGATCCTGGCTGCCATGGTTGGTCCTTTGTTGGTGTTATTTTTTGTAGTACAGCATGATTGAATTCAATGTGCCACAAGCACTACAATGTTAGATCTAATTGAAAAAGGAATTGCAAATGATTTGGATTGAATAATTGTCAGCATAAAATAAAGATTAATTTTGAAAGGGAAAAGTAATTTAAAAACCCTTTTTGGCCCAAGATTCCCTCTGGGAAGCTAGGGTAAATACTACCTCCAACCCTGGTGAAACTACCTCCAACCTTGTTGCGAGGAACAAGGGATTACGTGGCAACTAAAAAGTATCTTTCCGCTAATGGTACTTGATACATATATACATAGTTCCTATTGTAGGTATGTATTGAGGTTGGAATTAGATTTGGCACAGATTAGCTCAATCTTGTGCAGACGTCAGAGGTTGAACAGCTTTCAAGTCTATGGAGGACTTCAGTAAGCAGGAAAGATACCGTACATATCTGTACCTGCTGTACATTGGATGATGTCAGTATTCAAACAATGAATACTCCCTTCATTAGGAAAAAAGTAAACTCAAGCTACGCTTCTAGAGTTATTATCAGTGAGATCCTAATTAAGCAATTCATGATGTAATCTTGGGCTAAACAGCTATCTCAGACTAGTGCCTATGTCAATCTTCCCCCAAATGGAAGATGTAAGGTATTAGTTACCGGGCACTGTAATATTTATACCACTTAAAATGATCTGAAAAATGTAAACCAGAAAAAGTGGGCTCAGATAAATTACCGTAAGTCTAAAATTATATGAAACTGAAGGAGGCAGGTCATTTACATGAAACAAATATTTAAACCTAATGTATCATGCCACTTGCTGAAGTAGGTCTTAAGTCTCTGAATATGAATACAAGGGGAAAGAGTCTGCTGGGAGTGAGACTTCACCAAAACCTGCATGGAAAACTTGCTTCCCAAGTTTTGGTTCCACATGTCTATCTTCAATATTTTGAGTGCATAATGATTTGCAAGAGTTTGGTCAGAAGGGAGAGGCTTTATCTGTCCTTCGACCAAACTCTTGCGAATCACAAGGCGCTCAAAACATTGAAGATGGGCACTTGGAACCAAAACTTGGGAAGCAAGTTTCCTGTGCAGGGAACTACAAAAAACATTTTAATTCACTCCCAGTCTCTATCCCCTTGATGAATATGTTCAGTTACATTTCCACCACGAATCCTTACATTACCATTTGTATATACTTTGACAATATGGTTTGGTTCTGAGTACTTGAATTTACTCTTATGGTGTACACCTTCATACTTAATCATAGTGTAATTGCCAATGGCATAATTATGTTCAATTCTACCTGAATTTTCACGAGCTGTATGTAATCTACAGGATCCTGTCTACACTGACCTATTTTAGTCCAATAAGCAATATAGGGGATATCAAATAGCATATCTCTACCAAAGGAAGCAGCCACTGGTGTAGACTGTAGTATAGTATGATAGGTGGAGCAAAAAGCCCATGCACCATCTATTACCCACTGCTCAATGACATCATCATTGACTTTGTTGGCACCTTCTAGTTCTGCAGTATGCAGAATATTACCTAATGTCTCATGTAGGCATTCTAGAATGCCATTTGCTTGTGGATTCTTAACTGTGACTGGCTTACAATTTAAGTTGTACTGTGCGCATAACCTCTGAAAGTACATTTTGAACTCCAAGCCATTATTGTAGACTACATCCCTGGGACAGGGGTACCGGCTTAACATAATTTGGATGATAGCCCCAGTTTTATGCACTCCGATTTTTCTTTGTAGCCCCAATATAATTTTCACAAGCCCCAATATCAATTTTCAACATTTTACCCATATTCATACAAAATTACCTATCAGCTACTCCTAAAAGTACATATTATACTACCATACTTACGTAATTATTTATTAGGAGTATTATCTAAGTGCATACATACCTTATGCTTCTGATAATAATACTCATATTTTTATCTCTGACCATGGCAAGGATCCGCCGGCTTTGGACGTTGCAATCTCATTCAATGCTGTGGTTTTATGCAATCTCCTGGAGTTAACGTTGCCTGAATCTTCATTGGTAATGTCAAAGGTGGGCGATTGTTTACAAAGATGGCAGTTGCTGAGATGGAAATTCCAAAAGCCGGTGGATCAGCGGCACCATGGTCAGATTGTTTTTTTCATAATAACATGTAGGTACCATAAGTATGGTAGTAGGTAGTACATTAGGAGTAGATGATACAACGCGCACAAATACACAATGCCATACAGCTTACCTAACGACCAGTAGGAGAATTGCATATTGGGGATGAAAAAAATTATATTGGTGCTAGGTAGATATTTGTAGATTGCAATATTGGGGCTGAGAAAAATTATATTGGGCCTAGATATTATACATAATATTTTTTTTATTTTTTTATTTAATTAGTCCTGGAGGACCAGACCATCTCCTATTTACTAATACTTACTTCAAGTTTTTAATAATAATATTATAATAATATGGAGAGAATTGGGTTTTTATACTGCCTCAATTTAAACTGTTTAGAAATTTGTCTTTTTAGTGGGAACAAAAACTTTGAAAATATTTTTATAAAAAAAGGTTTCCATTTTTGTTGTTTTTTTTGGATAGAGTAACAGACATTTGTCTGGAATCCTGTACACAACTCTGCTTTACATCAGCTTCATTTCTCTTTAAACAACTCTTGCTGGCTGATCCAAAGCTCGGATTACGTTAGGTAAGTAGAAAGAAACATTTATGCGGCAAAAGTACTAACAAATTTTCACCACGTGAAAACACACACACAAGAGGCACCAAAATGGCCAAGACACACACCAATTATCAATCTGTCCTATAAAATGAGCGAACTTCCATCCTGAGCAACTAACTATGCAAATTAAACACACTACACAACAATAGAATAGAATCAATTTATGCATACAATTTCAATAAAAGAACATGGTTAACTGCATTGTTACTTGCAAACTAGTAAACATACAAATTGACAGTCAAAATAATGAGCAAATGAAGCTAGTTAACAACATGAGAATGTTCAAGAAGAGTTTCTTTGAATGAAGTGGGGGTGGTTTTGAGAAAACCAGGTTTTGTTGTTGTGTGAATCACTCGTTGCAAGAAATAGTTGTTGCGTCATATGCAATGATGTTGTGCATCAAATAAAATAATAAAACATGTAATATAAAAGAATGTCAAAGGAAACAAACAGCCACTGCTTCTTCTCTCCACTCCTTCTTTGTTGCCCTAAGTTTCTCCTCCTTCTCCAGCGTCTGCTTGTGCCTCTTCCTCCCGAATTGATCACAAACTCTATTTCTATTCGCCATGACATGAGGATTGCTGCCAATCTCTCAATGAGCCCTGACCTCTGCCTTTGCCTTTTCACTCTTCAACCTCCTCCATTTGTCATCATAAGTGTACCCAACTTGGTGGTATTGCTCCACCCAGTACTCAATCAGCTTACCGATGCCTCCCGGAATGCGTCACATTTGTGGAGCTATGTGTTTCTCCATGCCATGGAGCTTAGGGGTTATGCTAAACCCCATGGTTTGGGTGTGATCCATTGCCAGGTTGATCACATACTGAGTAAGGTCACAAACTTCTGTGGATGGGTCAAAAGTATGGACAAGGGCAAAGGCATAGTCCCAGAGTTTCAATTTAAGTGAACAGTTAGAACATAATTCACCAATTTCCTCGTTGGTCATTGAGCACTCCTCTTGCTTATTTTCAATCAAGTAATCCTTGAAGTCCTCCATGATAGCATCGCCATACTCCATCATCCTCTGAATGCCAACACGGTTTACATTGCCACCAAAATAAGCCGCATACCAGATGTTGTAGTCTTTGCAAAATCTTGTCCAATGCCACATACACGCTGTCTTTGTTCTTCTTTAGGTCTTTACAAAAATCAGATATTGACTTGCTTACCTTTTTTCTTTTCTTTGACTACAAATCAATCTGTTTTAGGTATTGTTTCCTCTCATCTTTCAGATGGAAGATGTCACCAAGATTCAACAGGTACTCCTTCTCTAGTTTGTCCATGCTCATCTTGGCCTTGGACCAATTGAAGTCATTGTCAAGGTCAAGTTTGTTCTCAATCAGCTTGTTTGACGGCGGAGGCTTTCAAGAAACTTACATCCACCCTCAGACTTGTCCCAGACATCTCTATCATCATATGCATTCTGCAAGTTCTGCTGCATCACTTGAAGCTATGCATGCTGAGCTATCTCCTTTGGATGAAGCACCTCAATCTTTTGCTCCACTGTGTTGAGCAATAATTTCAGGAGCTGATTCCCTATTCCAATCTGTGCATGCAAAGCAGGAAAAACATAATGCAGGAAAGAAATTGCAAACATCAATAACGCACAAACTCCCATCATGGCAACCCCTCTGTTGCCATCTTGTTTATTAGCCACAACCTGTGCAGCTATTTGCTCTATTGTCCAATTGATACCAGATTCATAGCCCTTTTCAATCCATTGTGTGTTAAACAAGTCACACAGACAACACCACTGGTGATCAAAAGCCTCTTTGCCAGCAATGACACACAAATAAGCAAGATCCCCAACATTTTATGCCTGTTGCTTGAATTGGATTACGTCTTCAACATTGTCATCACCACCACAATTGACTAGGTCAAATGTGCAATGCCACTCACCATTCTTGTAATAAAACAGAGACTCCATATCATTGATGTGGTTGACACCGTCCCTGATATATGGGATGATCATCTTCCACAATATTTTGGCTCTATCCTTTCGGCACATCATGTCACCTATGGAATAGACTTGCTCATAGTATTTTCCATTGTTAGTTTTCAAAATCAACTTGACAACAAACCAGAATTTACCTTTTGCCCTGATCACCTCCATGAGCCATGCTAATGAAATCAATATAACTGGGTTCAATATCATTCCTGTTCAACAGTTGAGACACCCTCCTAAAATATTCCTCTTTTGTATTCTTGTGCCAAATTTTAGCTTTTCTTTCACCTTTCCAGCTTCTTTGGCATAATTCACTTCTCCGTAAAACACTTCCCCATGATCACTGCCCAAGTCTCTCCACATCTTCTACGGTACACAGATCATTCTCAATTCCATGAAACACTTCAAGCAACAAACAATGATTGCCCACTACCCGATATTAATATTGGCCTCCTCAAGGATCACCGCAAACTCATATTCGTCCATTACTTTTGGAACCATTTTCTTTTTCCTCAGTTTCTCCTTCACCAACTCAGGAAAACGGTCACAGAGATGATCAATCAATAATGATACCTCACTTTCTTCAAGACCACCAAAAACCTTAGACAAACAAGACAGATCCTGAAGATGATAATTGAAATCATCTATGTGTTCTTCACTGGTAAGATATTGTACAAGACAGTGAACAACATTGGCCTGACCAGCCTCCTTGCCCAAATTATTCACCCATGCCTCTGGATCATCCTATTTACAAGACAAACATTCCGGTCTGCCAAGTTTCTACGATGGGAAGTGTACAACAATGGCTCACCTATTAGAGTCTTCAGTTTGACCACTTCCCTAAGAACATTGTTTCTATTGAACAGCTTCAGATTTTTGTTGCTGTTGGATTCATTCTCCTCTGGGAACACAGGAACGTTCAAACAAGACAACAATGGGAACTTCTTGTTCCATTTGCGGCTTTCTGTGCTGGAAGAATGAGTGGTCTCACTGATGGATTTTGATTGGGTGGTGTCACTGGGCAAAGGAGTGATGCTTCTAGGTGGTTGGGTGATACTTCTTGGTTTTGGGACCAGATTTTCATCTTTGTCAGCGGAGTTTGAGTTTGGATTTGAGATATTTGGGTTGGAATCATTTCTTTTTTCAATTTTATCACTGCTAAATTCTTTCCCATTTGTTGCTGATGATTTTGATTGTATGGTTTTGCAAGATGAGAAGTAGTTGCTAATGTCATCAATTAATTCTTCATGTAGCACCCATCTTTTCACCATTTCAAGGTGTTTGTGTTGATAAAATGGTGCAAGGACTTTTTGTGAGTCAAAATTCAACCAGCATTGGTGCGTGCATAGAGAGTGTGTGAATGGAGGTGGTGCAATGCTGGTGTTGATTTGAGCTGCAGCTTGAATTGTTTCCCTTTCATTGTATTTACCTATTTGAACCATCAACATTTGCTTGTAATCTTTTTTGGGGGGATAGGACTCCAAGGGAGGATTGTCATGGTGGTGCTTCTTTACTGCCTTCAGCCACGCACCGCTCTCCGTCACTTCTCCAGCACTTCCTCATATACTTCATTTGGTCTTCAAATCATAGCATCAAAAAAATCATCCCAAACTGGTTCTAAAGCACAAACCTTGTCACCTTTGATTCTGACAAGTCCGCATGCCAGAAGTAGTGCTGAGTATTTTTTGGGAGTGAATGCCAGGCAGCGCAAAAGACTTTTCCAAGAACTGCCCTGAACCAAGAACCAATAGGATTTTTAATGGTGGTGGATGAGCAAAGAATGAACTCCACAAGGCATTTATGTGCTTGAAGTGTCACGTCTGATTTTTCTGTGGGAGGGCCGATGGCGTTGCCTGCCACGCTACCTTTTGAACAAGTCTGTCTTCCAATGGCCCCATTGGTTATCCTACTCCTTGTATTAGGCATGGTGTTTGGATTGTAGTTGATGGATATTGTGGCCAAAAACTGGGAGTAGAGATTATGTTCTCAAGGAGTGCTTTGCCTTGCCGGTGATGTCAATGGGATCAAATGGTGTTTTTTTAGCACTGGGGTTATGGTATCTTTTTCATTGACCTTGCAAAATCTTGAAATCATTAGCATTTTTGACTTGACAGACAAGGCCTCGCCAACAAATCACAAAATTGTTCAAGCAAGCCTGCCAGCTCAACAAATCTTCAATTCGAGAATCGATTTGAAATTAATGTACCAGGTGCATATGTAAAAAAGGCCGTTGAAACAATTCACATGAAAAAATATATCAGTTTCAACATATGGCACATGCTTTGAATGGATTATTACTTGGTTTACTGTCATTTAGGAACCAGTATATTTATCAAGTATGTAGAAAAAAGTAAACAATTTATAGTGATTACTTACATAATACATACCAAGACTGCCTACCAGCTTTGTATGTGCCTCTATTGTAAGCAGGACCCCTGACATGGTTGGTCTTGACCACAATGAAAATTTACCTCTACCTGTATTTATCTACCATGCTACCATGGTACCCCAAGCAATTAATGGTTTTTAGCATTTTTAGTTAAAAGGCATATTACTCAAACACCATGTGTGTGCCTCTTCTTATTTTTAATATTATGCTTATTAGCCATAAACTAAACAAAAAGTGGCACTGTAGTTCTCTTAATTTCCCTAAGAATTGTCCTAAGTAAGTAATTTCTACATTAAAATCGATGAACACAATTCTCAAATTCTGATGACTGACCTGACAACTGACAAATGAATGACATCACATGAAAGACCTGAGCAGCGATTGGTGCAATCTACAATGATGACAAGCTCTCAGCGTGCTCACGCACAACTCAAAAGTCACACAACACTCACAACACCACAACACACACAACACATGCAAAACATTCTCGCCTCATTCACATTATCTTTCGAAATTAGCCATGGTCCTCAAGATTTTTTTGTTGATTGTTGATTATTCAATACTAAAAAAAATCAATCAAGTCTTGCAATCTCTTTCCTTGAAAATTATTCAAACATGATTCAGCTCATTCAGCTAATCTTTATTTTGACCAGTTTACCTATGGTACTTACATTTTGCACCTACCTTGGGCCCAAGGTCAAGGCACCTACTTCCTTACCTATGGTTCTTTCCTAGTTTGGGCCCAAGGTATAGGTACCATACCTAAGTACCTAAAAAATAATACTCCAAAAAATACTTACTACTTACATACGTGCGTGCATTGATTGACCACTCTAGCTTGCTCCACTTGCTCCCAGATGTATGTGATGGTATGATGTTTGGTAGTATGTACCTAACCTACCTAAGTACAATATCAGACATGGTAACCATGTATCTAACAACATATTAATTAGTGTTTGTTTCACTCATGTACCAGTTGTACAGACTGTCTACATAGGAATTCAAAGCTTGTTAGTAGAAGGTACTGTAGGAATCGTCCCGTGTTTTTGGATTGAAAAATTATTTACTTTATTGGGTTACATAGAAAAAATATATT
>JALLOT010003259.1:0-10048 GCA_036939595.1 Thalassiosira livingstoniorum | reverse complement strand
GCCAGATCAACTAACTACAATACTACTTGTTCATGTTATTTTTTTTTGCCTTCTCAAAGTACTATTGTATATTGTACGGAGATGCATGACCTCCCCCGATGAGATCTGCAAATCACTGATCCGAACGGATTCCACCCCCAGCCCTTCTTGGAGTTCGGGTTAGAGGCCCATCGGCAGCTCCTCAATTGTTCCACCCAAGCCGGGCCCCGCCAACTGACGCCAATGCATGTCTTCCTCATCTGTCCTCATTATTTTTTCCAACAAAAAAGAAAATCACTAGAGGTAGCTTCATTTGAGACATGCACTACAAAATAATTTCACATTCTACAAAATGGTCATCGGATATCTCGTTCGCCGTAACATCCCTTACTACAAATGAGATTCTACCGAGGAGGCCGAGTTCTGGAAATATCACCAAGGAATGGCCTTCCTCAGCTCCACCATCAATGATGTTGACATAATCACTGACTGGTTGTATTTCCGTGAACTCCGATTTGGAATCGAATCTCAAGAAATCAATGATACACTCAAAAACATCCATTTGGCAGCTTGTATAGCTGGAACTATTTCGTGGTCGACGATTGCAAGTGATGGGCGCTTCCTACTTTTTATGAGGGGGATCGCCTATGGGGCTCTACCCTACTTGTTTTGCGCCATTCTTTCTGATTATTGTCTTGTGGTGTCTATCATTTATGTGGCAATTGTTATTCCAGTTGATTTCGTCACCAATTTGTGTACTGCTCGGCGTTTCTCTCAAGGTAACAATGCCGATAATGATATTGAAGAACGCTCTCCTTCTAATTTGCATTCTTCTTTTTGGGAGGCGGCGGTATCTTCTCATGTTAATGAGCACAAAATAGTATCTGGGGATAACTGCGTGGTTTCTTCATTCTTGTCCCTAGATTCCAAAGTGGCGAGTGTTTCTAGAGGGGCAATATTATTGCTTGGCATCTTGTTTGAGGATTTGCCACAAGTCGTCATCACGCTCTACATCGAGGATTTTTTGAAGGAGAATCGCAGCCTCTCCAATGCAGCACAGCTTAATATTGTTGTCGCAATGTTTGATATCGGTCACAAAATTGCCGAGGCTTGGGATTCCCGCTTTGAAATTTTTTCTGTAAAAAGAAAAGGACCACGTGTACTTCGCCGTATTGATGACACCGATGGCAGGAGCGCTGGCCACAAGGAACACTTGAAATCTATTGTACCTGTCGTAGGAACAGATTTTGTGACCATTTCAAATGATGGGGTGGCTAAAATTTGGGATGCTTCGAATGGAAACCTAGTCGACAATATTCAACCGCAAGAAAAGGATGCTCTTGTTAGCCATGTGGCAGTAATCAACGAGTCTGTGTTTGTTGTTGCTACAAGATCTCCCAGCGGTGCATTCAAAGTTACAGTCATTGACATCAAATCTCAGACCGAAAAAATTGTTAGCGAGGGGACAAATGAAACATTTGTGGCTGTCTCTCCAAACAAAACCCACTTTGTCACTTTCGGGAAGGAAGAAAAAATCAGGCAGTGGGACTCGAGTTCTCCTCATAAGCTACTTGGTATCTTTGACCGGTTTGAAACTGAAATCGCAGCCTACATAAGCGACATTTTCTTTCTTGCTGTGGATTTATCTCGCTCTGTCATTTCGCTGGTCGATGTCAATCGCAAATCATCGATTCGGTCATACGTAGCCGATGGCACTTTATCATGCCTTGCCCCGTTGAATTCGAAATCTTTTGTAGCAGGCATAATCCAAAAAGAAGATGAAGATGAATATGAGTATGATTTTGAAGAAAAAACTTTCATCCAAATGATGAAAGGAGCGATGAAAGGAGACGAAAAATCTATGATCCAGATGTGGAATATCCATGATGAGATTTTTTTGTTAAAAATTTGAATTTCATCCACTGAGGGGATGAAATTTGCTGATTGCATGGAGTCTCAAGATAAGTAGAAATTGACGTAGGAACTCCTAATTTTAAATTCAAATTTTGGCTCTTACCAACTCTACTCTCCATAGAACTTCAACTGCCACCGAAGCCCATTCAATTCGATTAGTACCATATGTAGCCTACGAACTGAACCCATGCTCCTGAATGATTACGTCCGCCGCAGCAAATCCACTCACATCTACTACCACAGGATAAACAGATGGATTGTTCGCTAGATATTTTTGAGGCTCTTGGAGCTAGCAGCACTGACATTGCTGCCGCCCTACGTGACTTCGCAGCCCACGACGATGACAACGATGGCAGCAATGCGATTCTTCCGATTCGGAAGAAGATTATTCATTTCCACCCGATGTCAAGGCTTGGGACAGCATCCCATTTGATTCTCCAACTCAAGTGGAATTCGACGGCTCGAGAACACAGCTATTTGAACAAGCCAAACTTGTTTTAAGCGAGCATGTCCGTGAGTAATCTCTGCCGACACAAGCTGCCTTTACGGACAGCCATCCAATCTAATCTGAAAATTACAACATAAGAAGACGATCTGAGAGGCACGGTCCATCGACACCACAGACGCCTATCCTTCCTTTCGCATCGGTGTCAAGTGGCCACACTCATTCGAAACGACAAAAGACATTGCCGAAAGAATTCGCTGAACAATGCAACAATTGCGACAGTACGTATTATGCTCTCAAGGTTACCGCCTATGGAGACACAACTTAATGGCGAGAGATTGTCGTGTTATAACTGCGGTCGGAGAATTGCTTGGAAGTGTTTTCAATGCAAGCGGCATTTGTGTAATGGGCCACGGAACGATACCGACAAACAGAGGTTTCCGCAACACTTTGTTACAAGAGTTCCAAAGCTTACTGCCCATGGTAATTTGGAGGTAAATCCATCGAATGGCGAAGTTGTTTTTGTTGAAGAAGGAGGCGAGATGAGCTGCTACATTGCAGCTCACAAGACAAATGGGACATGTCAAAATGAAATGCTATTCCTAGAAGTGCTATTCTTTGCAGTAGTAGCAGTAGCTCGGATGCCGATTTGGAGTAAAACTGAAGACCTATTTTATTACTATCACGTTTCATTGTAGTTCGGTTGTAGTTCGTTTGTAGTAGTTCTGAAGTAGTTGGGTAGTAGTTTGGTTGTAGTTTAGGCTGTAACTTGATTGGCTTGGTTTTGATGTAGTTCGAAAAATGTGGGACGAAAATTTTCATATGATTCCTACGTCAATTCTACCTGATCAGCAAAACTCGAAATTCATCCACTGATGGGATGAATTTTGAAACTCGTCCAACCAGAGGATGCCCCGTCTCATCATGGATATTCAATTCTTGGTGGCAGATTTAAGGTTGGTGGCAAAAATTCAAATCCATTCTTCTCATTTCTCGTCAACATCTCTTCCACCATCCTCTCATTTTCTCACAAATCTACTACGACGTCACCGCCTCTCCGAGCAATAAAAAATAATATTGTAGTACCATATTGTGCCGAGAATCTACGGTATTAATTTCAATTGTAGATAAGTACAAGGCATTTTAGAGATTCAGAAACAAGAGCAGAAGCCAGCCGGCGGGCAGCTGGCCTGCAACACTCGCACCTACTCGCACAACAACCAGCAATTTCAATTGATCGCCATGCATCTTTGCCATTACAAAATAATTTTAGGCTGCGCATCACGCACCAAGCCCGGTGTAGAACATGGCATCATCGTCCCCAAGGGAAAATCAGGGGTAATAATAAAAAATATTACTAGAGCAGACTAGAGCAGTACTATGGTAGAGTACCATACTACTTATTGTACCATACCATGCATACCTACCTAATAAAAAAACGTGAAAGAAACAGAAAGAGAAACTTTACTCGTATTATTTAATGAGTAACGAAAAATCGTGACAATTTTTTTGTAATTATTTATTATGTAAAGAATTAAAAAAAAACAGTTGTGTCAAAATTAATTACTTTTCAAAAAATGACCTAAACAAAAAAATAAAAATAAAAACAAAGAAAACAACAAAAAATAACAAAAAGTAAAGAATTCCATATTTTTTGTTATTTTTCGTTATTTAAAATAACAAAAAATAACAAAAAATAACAAAAAACATGAAAACTAATAAAAACCAATGAAAGCTGATGAAAAACAACAAAAAACAACGAAAAACAACGAAACAACAATGAAAGAACAAGTCTTTTGAATGAAGACCCATTCAAAAGATCGTAGTTACTGACAAAAAAATTGATTTTTCACTAACAAAAAGTATTGGAATTGACTAAGAATAATGAAAATAGTGAAAAAGTGAAAAATCATGAAAAATAATGAAAAATATTGAACTCATAGTTTTTATTTTTTGTTTTTAATATATTCTTATTTTTTTGCATGGAAAATAAAAAACATGAAAAACAAAAAAATGACTTGTTTTGTTTTGAAAATTGAGTCATTTTTTCAGATTTCATGTTTTTGAAAAATTATACAGCTCGAACAAACAAAAATAATTGTCAAACAGGATACAAACAACAAGCATTAAAAACAAATTCAAATTCTACAATGATCAAAACATTGGGAATGTGGAATCCTTTGAGTTGAATTAAATCAATTCAATGGGCTGTTTAACCCATAAGATTTCAATGAATGTTGTTTGAGTCTGTTACAATACAAATTTGTGTAAATTTGGACTCAATAAGTTTCATTTTTTTACCTAATTTTAGTTCAATACCTCCAATTGAGCTCAAAAATATTTCAACCATAGACAGATTTTAGGCTATACAATGCAATTTCAGAACAGAGTTGAGACCATCATCTTGGTATTGCATATCTGAACGATTCCAATTCTTTTCTAATTTTGTTTTGGTGTCAAGTTCTGTACTTGAAGAGGCAACAAATTTGTTTGTTGATATTAAGAAAAAGAAAGAGTGAACCTGATCATGTCAACTTTGAAAACTGATCTGAATGCCTTCTTTCTTTTATCTCAAAGGGTTTGGCAAAAATTTACACATGATTTTCATATGCAAGAATAGTTTACCTACATTTATTTCCATGAAAATTAATACTTGCCCCTCCTAAATTCAGTCTTGGAATCAAACCTCAGTCTGTCAACTCACCATGGCTACCAACAAAAAGAATTTGAAGCCAATGATTCCAATGTAACAATAGGGAATAGACTAACATTTCAACCTTCAATTCTCCCAAGGACATTAGTACCATGCTGTTCAAAAATGATTGAGCTCACAATAAATAAGTTTTCTTAGTTAACTTTCACTGAGACTAATTCAACTACTGTTTTACAGTTTTCTTTGTTTGAAGAGTCTTATGATAATATAATACACACATTTAAAAAATGTGACATCAATTAGTTACATATTTTATCTGATGTCTCAGGGGAAAAAGTACTTTTGACTGCAGGTAAAGAAGGATCTGATTTTTTGATAATCATTTATCATGTTTTTCAATACCCACAACATTCATTCCTGACAAGAAATTGACTATAGTAGCATAATTGAAAAACTTTCATCACATAAATTATTGACTAATAGTTTGACTGTTAAATTCTACAGATAACCATGCTGATATCAAAATTTACACCCATCTATTGCAGATAGTTATGTTTGGTATTGATCCAAAAAAATCAAATCCAAATATTTCATTGTATCAATACCTTGATGAGTGCTCAAAAGTTAGGCATCTACCTGTGGAAAACTATCACACACATCATTTTTTGATAATATCATTGCAGAAATCTCTGACAATCAAATATTGATTTTTCTCTGTCGCCCTTATTTTTTGTGATATGTCTTATCTACCGTAATACACAGCAGATAAGACTCCAAAAATGTCCCATCGCCGATGGTCACTAGTCGGTCGCCAAATAATAAAGTGGCTTACTCGCCGTGTGAAGTTAGCAATATTTACGCGTGGCGATGTTGAGCGATTTTCATTCGCTTAAAAAAATATTAAAGTGGCTTATTCCCTGTGGAAGATTATTCACCGTGGATTACGGTAAATACTATGTTGTTATCTTATGTTAAAAATATCCGTTATTAGCGTGAAAGTCGACGTATGTACAACTTACAAAAGATGGATGGAGCAACTGCTCGCCACATACAGAGAAACATTTAAAATTTTAAAATTTAAATTCTTTGGCTGGAATGCAGCAGCTTCAAGCTTTGATAAAAGAACGTTCAAAGCTAAAATTACTTTTCAAATGATTATTAGTAAGTAGACAATAATATGATCAAATGGGACAAAATGGCTTGCTTAAGCAAAAAAATTCTACATGGATAAACTAAAATATGAATCTGTCTGTAGTGTTTTTTATTGCTAAAACTGATTAAAATCATTTTTTTGATTGCATTTGGTGAATATTTTGTATGAGACTCCGTAGATTTGTTACTACCGTAAGTAACAAAAAAAATTCCTGATTGTGGACAAATTTTGCTAGATAATGAGCTAGTCATTTTAAAAATTGTCCAAAATTATTGTTTCATTTGTAGCATTCTCTTTCCTCGTAGCATTTATTTTGTCACTGACACATCATTTATCAGAATCTACATGTGTTTCAGTTCTCCTATGGTAGTACTCACATATCTACGTACACAGTGATACCCAACATACATGCTGATGCTGATGTGTGCTGCGTAACTGGCATCCAACAACATATTATTATGAATCCACCTTAGACATGGCATGTAGTTCTAGGATATGACAACCATTGCTATAACTTTTATTTTGCAAATTAAACTACAACTGTTCCCACCCCTGAAATGAATCAAACACTCAGAATTTTTCATGATCTTATCCGCCTACAAGGATTGTCATCCATCAGGAAATTATTTTTTGACCATCTGCACCATGGTCTTGACTGAACCCAGGTCAAAAACTGTTGAGTGGATCATCTCAACTTATTGATGAGAGTGCTCCCTAAAGATCTAACTAAAATAGTGATTCTGATCAATATAAGGTATAGACTTGTTATCATTAAAGTAGCTTCATTTAGTCTATGACTCTGGAATACAGGTCTAACACCAATACAGATGGACCCTGCAGATGAACAAAAATCAACAGACACAAAAAGCAGTGTTTTACTGAGATGACAATGAAATTTGTTGCAACTACCACCATTTGTTTCACATTAGAGAACCAAATTTGAAATAGTTTTATTGTTGGGTATGAATTAGGTGGTAAATATTATTTTTGGCAATATTAAGAATCAATGTTCAACCATTCAATGGACAGATGTTTGCTACTGCCTCCACAAAGACTCTGCATCATGTCTAAACAATTGCTTATAGCTGTGACAGCACAATCACAGAGCAAATAAAGTGTAGCCTCCAATGGATTTACCAATACATTTTAAATTGGTGCCATTGGATTTGTAAATAGGCTATCATGGCTTGTGATAAATTCTTTGTAATCTTTTGGCTTTTTACAGTAATACCACTAAAAAATCCTAAAAAAGTCACACATGACCATCAACAGAGGCCTGTAATTGACATACAGCCAGCTTACCTTTTAGCAGCTCCCTGTCCAAATCTAATTGGCAAATGTTATCTGTCATGATGGTCAACAAGTTGGAATCAATATACATTACTTGAAGTGGTAAGAATCCCAATTGTTGTCCACTGAAAGGTATGTGTGAAACCCCTTGGGACATATGGTTTTAGACCCCTAATACTAATACTTCTATGGAACTACATATATGTTCTTTACATAATATAAATAATAAACAATACTCAATTATCTCAATATTTGACAACATCATCAAGGCAATGGACAAACTGGTATATGATAGAGATGAGCCAATCATTCATCAAAGGGATGAGAAACTATCTTTCATGACCATTATGTTAATTTTTGCAATCATATTTCCTACCTCATTTGATATTTCTCTATCAAACAGGATAAGGATTAATGGAGACCATCAAAACAAGATGCATCAATTGTTTTACATCAGTCTCATATCTAGTATAACTATCATGTTCCTGGATTTTATCAAAATTTTGGTTCACCACAATTCAATATTTTTCTCAACCAAATGGAAAAAACAGAAATTTCTGAGAGAAGATTTAGTAGATGTTTAATATTATTTTCATACCCTCAAAACATGTACCACAAGATCTAGTTTGTTCAATACATTATTTCTGATTGGTACAAATTAAACCCTTAAGATCAGAGGAACCATTTTCTGTAGATCACAGGAGTGTTAGTTCACAATTCAAATAGCCAGTAATTGCCCATGAAAGTTATTGAAAAGTTTGGCTCTACAATTCACTTTGAAATGCTTGTATAAAGAATCAAAAATCTCTGTACTTAAGGAGTACTCAATAAATAACATAAACTAATGTAATTTTGTGATTCATTCTAGTTCTTTTTTGAAAAAGATAAATGGAACGGGTAAACAAACATTCCTTTTGATTTTTTTAAGCTCTCATGTTCCATATCAAAGATGTAAAAATGGGATAGGCTCAAAAGACCAGCAAAAATGAAATTGAGAAGAAGGTTATCATCTGACAGATAACAACTTCTTTTTATCCAATGAAATAAATATAAAAGATAAATGCTGACTCAATAAATTTCATTGCTATCCACCTAGAAACTTCTAAATTAATCTGTTTTATTTTTTTTTGTCAAAATGTAAAATAATTATCAGCAAATATTGAAAATTGATGGATAACCTTCTCAATATGTTATGGGCAGTGAAAGATTTAATCAATTAAGATGATATAATTCAGGATTGATATATTTTATATGGGGGATTATTGAAATTGAGTTTTCTATTTTCCATTGATATTATCTTAAAGTTTTTTATTATCAAAAAGATTTAATCTTGTGTCTTTTAATTGTGTCTGTGACTTAACATATTCTAGCTGTGATGTGCTGTAATTTTTCTTCAATCCATACATTTTTTTGCTGAATATTATTTATAAATGTAAAACATAGTTCTTTGTGTTACTACTAATAATACCTGAATCTGCATATGATTATTTTATCAAGATCCTGTGTATCATCTCTTTGTACAGAAAGAATTGTTTTGCTTGAAGAACAATGAGACAAAAAATTATTTCAGTTTATTTGTTTGCTAACAGTTATAGAGAAGAGATTTTACATAATGCAAATTCTCTTGTAGGACAAAACATCAACTCTTTGAATATCCTGTAGATCCATGAAACACAGAAAGAAAATCAAGATGATGTAGAAATTCCTTAGCCTTAGCATATCTTGTATCTGAGACAGATTTGTACTCCTATCGTTTGATGCCTTAAGTGAATCAAAGATCAAATAAGATATACAAAAAGCTTACTTCTGATGAACAATGTAGCCATTTTTTTAATGTTTGTGCAATGGAAGCATCCCACTAAAAATGAACAAATACCATATTCATTAATTGCACCAGGTGAAAAGTACTAGTAAATTGAAAAGGATTAGTACCTTAGTTTTGGTGGAATGTTTGATTTTTGAAAAAGAATAGTATGAGTTTTGCAAATAATGAATTACCAAAGTGATTTTTTTGTCACAAAAGGAATTTCACAAGAAATAAAAGCTCTAACAAAGTTAAATCTCTCAAGTACAATGTTTAGTTAATAAGCATGAAGTTTAGGGGGGAGATGACAAACCTATTGAAAACTATTTTTTGGAGCTATTTAGAAAGACCTTAATGTGTATCGAACACAGATTGCCAAATGTATAAATTTATAAAAACAATGTTTTTTCCTTAAGCCAAGATGAATCTTGAGTACATGTGTTCATTTTTTTAAATGAAAAAGTGAATCAAATAAATTAAACACTTGAGACCCAGGTGAAAATATTCTTGTTGGCTATATTTATTAGGATCTGAAACTACCAGGTGAAACTCTGGTTTAGTGTCATAATATTAACACTCAACATTAATTTCATTATTAGAATCTGAAAAATCATATTCACCATAAAATGAATTGTCAAGGTTTGACCAGTAACAATCTGAGAAACTTTTAAAGAGCAAAACTGGTACTGGAATAATATTTGGAAGTTATAATGCCTAAGTATAAGACTGCTATTGTACTGGGTACCCATACTTTATTTTTTTGTAGAGCATAGGGTTATACTACAAATTACAAAACAACTGTCTTCCTAA
>JALLOT010003258.1:0-11513 GCA_036939595.1 Thalassiosira livingstoniorum | reverse complement strand
TGGTTTAAGGTATTGTGATTATTTTTAAGTATGGTAGTATGGGACACCCTTAGCTCTGACAATTATGAGCGGTGGAAGTGGGAGGGTTGGGCAAAGTCTAGTTCTACCTTTCTCCATTCTCCTCGAGACCACTTTGGATATATATATATGGATGATCAAGTGGTTCAGATGGCCCTGCCAGCACTTTTGGGTCAGCCTTGCCCCATCATGAAACCTGTGGTAGGACAATTCTTTGGGCGTAATGGGGATGTCCTTGATGAATGGGGCAAGAACCTTGCCTCTGCATCCCTGCCCAGTAGAGGCTTTCGCGCTCTCCACTTATACATTCAATCCATCACTGCATCCATGTTCAAGCTTGCTGGTATGTCTGTGCAGAAAGAAGCTTCTAACTTCCTCATCAATAAGGTAGGTGATCCATACGGGCACCACATGCCATCATTCCTGACCCGCATGTCTGGAATTTCCCAGTGTTGGGTACTCCAGTCAATGATAGTGGCGTCGCTTCAACTGCAGAGTCTGTTTTGGAGATCAAGACATTTACTCCTTGTAAATCTTGGTATGCATTGAACAGCGGTTCCCAGAAACCAGTTGAAAGATGGGCAAAGGATGTGGTCCAGGAGTACCAGTAAAAATTTAAAAAGCTGGACCTGCTGTTTGCTGATGATGTTGTCCATGTTGATGATGGCAATGGACCAGTCTTGGGCCCATTTGAGATTGCCCAAAAATGTTTCTACCATGGTGGTGTTATTCCTCTTTGTGTTGGTGGATGCGGCAAGATCAACAAAGACTTCAACAAGCTTCTTCGCACCCTCACACGCACAGCTGCTGCCACTGATGATGGTCTCTCTGTGTTACCATTAATCAATAATGATAAAAAAGGTGGAACGGCAGTAATCATGCTTCAGCAATTCTGCTGGGCAATTGGAGTTGCTATCACAAGAGGCAAGGCTCTTCACCATATTGGTCGCCTTCATTACGTGCAAAAGACCAGTTAGCTTACAGTGAAGGTGTGTCAAGCCAACCACAGTGGTAACCATGGTTTCAATAAAAAATCTGGAGACTGGTTTGCTGCACATATCCCGCAGAGCTTCCGCTCATTTGAGCAGTTTGGCAAAAGGCATTATTTCAACCTGCCTTAATTGGTTGGTTGTGATCTCTCACACATCTTATTAGCCTAGATACAGTAAATACTACTTAGTATTATTATTTTCCGTATCTTAACCTATCATGGTATGTAGACTGGGATCTGGGATCCTAAGGTTATGAGCCTATGCAGGACTCCTAATTGGATTAGAGCACTGACTGCCTAGAACATCCTAGAACATCCTAGAACATCGAACATCCTAGAACATGTATTGGCACTTCTATTTCTAACATCTCTTCTCACTTCTCACCCTCAACTTGCTCACTCATGCTGTACCAAATATGACATTTCATTACATACATCATTGATACACTTAATGATAATATAAATGTGGGCCTTACACACATAATTCTAATCTGAATGGACTATGTAGTCCCTGAGGGGGTCTACTTAAAAACATACTTAGAGGGGAGCTGAGGGTAATAATGATGTGGTACATGGCCTTTGACTCCAAATGTAACTAGTACATGATGTGTGAGAATTTGTGGACAAAAACAATAACAGTGCACCTAGGTATGTAGTGCTGCCAAAATAATATTTGGATTAACTCATGTAAGATTACAAATTTCTACAGTGATAATAGCTAAATTTATTGCAGAATTAGGGAAGTTTCTATTCTCTAGAGAGGACTTGAGAGGCCAAAATGACTTAAGATGCTTCAGTATGTCCCACGTGAGTTCTAAACCTTGTCCGCTTCCAACATTTTTTGATTTTAATCTTGGAGAAACATTTTTTGACCTCAACATGTGAAGGGCCTTCATTGCACAATAATATTGTAAGAGGGGTAAAGGTCAAAATGTAGAGCTACAGCTACTCTCTAATAAAAAACTTATTTTATGAATATTTTAGTGGAGGGTATGAGGTTGATCAGCAGTCAGACTGAATGAAATGTGTCAGACCAATATATCTTTGTCTGTTTGGCATCAACACCCCCTAGAGTGCAGTGAAACTCCCACCAGCTGGAAACTGGTGGAGTTGAAAGGAATATAACAGTCAGAGATGACTGGCTGAACATGTGTTTGTGCCAAGGTGTCTTAATGGATCTTTTGGATTTTTTGGATCTTGTAGGAAGGTGATTGCTTGACATCCTCCAGGATGGAAGTGTAATGGGCCATGGGTGGGCATCTTTCTTCTGATTCTGATGCTTGATTTTTATCTTCATCAACACAAAAGAGTTAACATGCCCATTTTCAACTTCAAACTGAATTGATTATCTTGGTATCAATGCATAACATCTTTTTGATTCAAGGAGCTTTTAGTGGCTGTTTGTGATTGAGTTTATTGTTGACAAGATGAGAAGTGGAGAAGTTGATACTTTGTAGTCTACATCTACAGTATCTGTATATATTATAACTTATAGTTTGTAAAGTATAGGATCCATGAAAGTTGGTATCCAACATTAGGACCTGATTGAGGTTGCAAAAAATTCATTTCATGTGTGAAACACAATTCTCTATTTCCCACTGTCACCTCATTTATTATTTTTCATAGCTAACATATACCAACCAGATTCTTGACTATTCATGAGACAAGTACTGTAGGGATCAATTGAACCTTGGGAATAGTTCTCTATTATCTCAATACTGGCTCAATTCATAGATTTTTTGCTTTCTGAAATATCTTTTTAAATCATGTTTAAGAAGAAGTGAAGATGTTGACAGATGGAGAAGTGGAGAAGTGAATAAGTTGACTCTTAGTTATCCTTAGTGTCTATTTATTGCCTTTATGATTTGTGTGAACACCTAGAATGTCATTTTTTTACTATCAACCACTTGTGTTTTGTTTCAAATAAATGCTCTCATCTCATGCCTCAGAATGGTGGAGAAGTGGAGAAGTGAAGAAGTGGAGAAGTTGATTAGTCTTTCCTTGAGAGCCTCAGAATAGTAGGGAAGTGGAGAAGTTGATACTTAGTTATCTGCATTACCTAGGTGGAGAAGTTAGGAAGTGAAGAAGTAAAGAAGTGGAGAATTTGACTAAAGTATCTATTTATCCCCTAAAGTTTGTAAAATGCCTACAATGCCATTTTTTGAAATGTCAACCACTAATGTTTTCTTTCAAATCACTGCTCTCCTCTCAAGCCTCAGATTAGTGAAGAAGTAGAGAGGTAGACACTTGATTATCTACATGATTTAGATACTACCTACCTATTGTTCTAATCTTTTTGCTAAGCAAGGTTGCTTAGTATTACAATGTTCTACAATATACAATTTACCCAAGCACCTCATTCATGTCTAGAGAATATCAACCACTACTTTTTTTCAAATCATTGCTATCTTGTACCAATAGTGGAGAAGTGGAGAAGTGGATATGTTGATACCAGAGTTAGTTATCTAAGGTATCTATTCATTACCTATTTTTTGTTGTACCTATGCCTAGAATACCTATGGCACATATATTTCACCAAGTACTTGTGCCAGGGTAGAAAATAATAATATTATTTTCATTTTTATCCGTAAAAAGTAAAACTTCTTATTCTGTAATCAAATATCTGTCCACACAGAGGACAATTTTAAAGAGAGAAGATTTTATTGATGTAATTGAAAGATATGATGGCCTACTTCATCCCCACCTTGTGGCTTGATAAAATTAATACAACTACTAAAAAATATACGGACCACTCAGAAAAATATATGAATGAAATGGTCCGTATATTTCCCAGTAGCTGAAAATAAAATTGGAGAGTGTAGTATGGGGATGAAAATTGGTTTACAAAGCAAGGAGATTTACTACGGGAAAATTTCGGACGCGAAAAATGTCAACTCGCGGTATGTTTTTCCCATTCCCAGGATGTCTTACGCTCCAAGAAGAGCCAGGAAAGGTTGTTAGGGTGGTCAGGAGGACAGCCAAAAATAGCATGGTGTGATTTTGAGATCAGCAAGAATGGGAGGGACAGTAGATTAGGGTGAGTACTAAGATTGGAGCAATTTTCATCTACATTCATTGCCAGTATTATTGGTTGAATGAAAAAAGTGTGTTAGAGTATGTTTTAGATCTAATTGAGTGGATCAAGATAAATTTTTCAAAAATTCAAATAGTCAAATATTTGTTGAGTAATCTTCAAAAAATCATTTTTCATAAACTTGAAAATTGTGAAAGGTCTAAAAATTTTAAGATCTGGCCATTTTCCATCAATTTTCTTCAAAATGTTGGCCCATTTTGACATAAATCACAGTAAATAAGTCCAGAAAAAGCATTTTTTGTATGAAATAACCAAAAAATGACTGACATGTGCTTAAAAATAGTTCTGAAGCCCCCAGATCTTAAAATTTGCCTCTCTTAAAAGTTGCCCTACTCTACAAGAATGCTTCAGAAAACTATTTCTTGATACCATAATGCTGTTGCAGAGACAACAAAAATGGACTGTGTCCTTCATCCCCTTGCCCTTGGTGAAGATGTCATACAGATTGTTGAGGCCCAATATTAGAAGAACACCAACAATGCAGACCTGGTGGGTCTTGTGGACTTTGTTTTTGTGTAGGTTGATATGTTTGAGGCCCTTGTTTTTACAGGTGCTGGCACATTTACCTGCAACGCAGTTGTTGTTGATGGTAGCAATCATGGTCACGGTACCAAGCATGTCAATGTCAGCAGTTAGGTTCTTGATGAATAGGGGTTCATGGATACATTCATTGGTGACAGTGATTTTGGCATCACAATAGGATTGACTTGTTTTGTCCTGATGAATGCTTCTCCAAGCAATGGGGCTGACAGAGTGACAGATCAGGGATAAGGGGGTGGAATTAGGAATTGCGTTCATAAATTGGTTACCCCATCATGCATTGCAGAAGACTGTGAGTTGGTGACACTCTGAGGGAGATGGAGTAGTGGCATCAGTATAGTCTTTGTGGACAAGGTGGTGTTGAAAGTGATTAAAGACTTGGAGCATTACTAGCATTACTGTGATAGGTGATTCTGTATTCACATGTGCTGAGGAGGTATTTGAGTGCATTCGTGGCAGACTTGTAGTGGTGTAGACTTGGAGCATGAGAATATGATGTGAGAAAGGTAAGACACAAAGAAGTATCTGGTTGGGTGATTGTGGTCAACCAGTTGATGCTCAATAGTGTTTGGTGCGCAACTTTTGTTCAGGTTCATTAGGGGCAGGTGGGACAATGGGGTCAATGGGAAGATCTGACCTGTAAGGGGTCATATTTTGTGTCCTGTTGACATTATCCAAACAAAAATGGCAAGCTATGAACACAGTAAAGGCCAGCTGGCACTTGTGAACTGAAAATTCTACATTTCTTTCTCTTTGCCATGTAAATGCAGTGCCAAAATAATATTCAACAACACCCAGGAAGTCAACTTTAATGAGGGAGACAAGAATGGTGCAGAACAAATCTTCTTCCACCGGGTCTTCAAAACAGAGCACAAAGTTGTCAACAAAAAGGTCTATGAACACTTCTTTGCAATTTGAAGAAGGCAAAAGCGTGGGACCAGCCTTAGGGACAAGTGATGTAGGGAATGAGAGTGATGGGGAGTCAGATTGATTGTTGATGGTTGGGCAGGTACAAAGTCCATAGTATAATACAAAAAGTACACAGGGATCATGTGGCAAGGTGATATATGATCAGATTGTACCAGCAATGAGGAGATCTACAAATGGCATAGAGTGTCTTGTTGAGGATCCAGAAACCAGAACCTGTCTTTGGTGTTGGGATCACCTGCTGGAGGAATGACTATGGTCATTTCAACAAGAGGAAGTTTTGCATTGCAAAAGGCATTTTGCAGTCACCCTGCTGGGGGATACATTTGTGACTGATGGCTTTAGATTTAAGGATACAAAGTGATCTGTACTTAAGAGCCAGTGCATATGTATTCAATCTTTTGTAATAGAGATCTTCAAAACTACCTAACACAATAAACTTGCTTTGGCTTGGTGGGGATTGGGGTCTATGTCAGATTTAATGACAAGGACACACAAAAAGGAAAGGACCTTCAGATTTTTGATGGAGCAGCAAAGTACCAAATACTGCTTTTTAGAAATGATTTTTCAAACACCATGTATTTTAAGAACATGCTTCTCTTTTTGATAGCTTTCTAGCAAGGTATGGTGGTCAGTGTTGGAAGGATGGATAGTCTTTAGAAGGGATGGTGGGAATTGGTTGAGGTGATTTTTTAAAGATGTGGTTTGTTGATGAGATTTTATTAGATTTTTTCTGAAGAAACCAGCTGATAGTTGAATGGCCAGGGAAAAGGAGGTCATCACCAAGAACGGATACTACGAAATGCAGGTCAATTGTCTTAACCAACTATTTTTTGAGAGAATACTATTTCCTATGTATGTATGATCTCTCAAAGAGCCAGTTTTGACCTCTCAAAGAGCCAGTTTTGACCTCTCAGCTCAAAGAGCCAGTTTTGACGTCTCAGCTCATAGAGCCAGTTTCAAGTTTTGACCTCTCGAAGATGCAGGAGTCCAGACTGATGATCAGCAATCAAGGTGCATGACAAGCATCTCTATCTTGAAGGATGGGTTTGTAGTACATTCTTTACATACAAAAAGTGGCTACGGGTACTTCCAATACATAGATCTCTCGAAGAACCAGATTGGTACCTTCAAGAGATAATAAGACAATTGACCTGTATTTTGTAGGAACCAGACAATGTAAAAGTTGGATAGTGAAACCTGCCATTCAATTTTAGTGAAACATTGGTGTTGACATACTTGAAAGAAAAATCTTTTGTTGGGTTGGTACGAAATGTAACCTTCTTGGAAAGACCCATTACGATTGAAGGTAACTTTTGCCATCAGGTAGAAAGTGGGTGAGTACTGGGTGAAGTCTTCAAAAGAACATTCAACTGACTTACCATTGTCCACTAGTATGAGATAGGGAAGGGTAGGAGAGGATGGTAGGTCAGGAATGTTGTTGATATAGCCATGTGTTGGCTGGCCATTGACTGTGATGTTAACTTGAGTTCCAGGTAGGAAAGACACCGGAACAGGGTCAGAACAATTCCAGAGAAGGTCGCATCTGAGGCTACCTTTGTAGTGGATAGATTTGGAAAATCTTGAAATTGGCAGATGGTCCTCATCAAGGTGTAAAGAAGGAGAATGATAATCAAAACATGGTAAGTGGTTTGGGTTTGTGCAATGTGTTTGTGTTTGCTGCAGCATCATGACCTATTGCAATTCTGTCAAGTGTCTGACATTCTGTTGTTGACAGTGTAGTGGTGTTGTCAGTGGGGCGGTCAAAGTATCCAAAGGAGAAAGGATGAAACCATGTGGAAGAGTCAGGCTTCACACCATCATGAACAATTCAAAATGATTGATGAGTTTTTTGTTGGGATGGTCTGTAATTTTGTCGGGCATATTGGCAGTATTGCAGACAACAAAGTACCACTAAGAAAAAGGCATTTGCTTGTCAGTAAGATAAGATTGTCTCATTTCAATGAGATTGCCCCAGATAAGTTCAAAAAAACATTTTAGAAGATTGACAATTAACCAGGGCTGCAATAATTTTGATATCATTGTTGCAAAGTCATTTGAGGGTTTTGCTGCCAATAATGTGTTTGTTGAAGTTGGTTTATTTTTTTCTAAGCCTTTGGCTTCCTGTTTGAATGTTTGTAAGAATTCAATGATATTGCCACAGATGATGCTGAAAAGACCATATATCCAGCAGTAACAATTAGTGACATCAACAAGTATTGAGATGTAGAAGAACCCACCAAGGGAGATACAGTCACCACACACTATGTCCAGGTGCACATTGTCAAGGTACCAGCAAAGTTTCTTGATAGATATGCCATAAGGTGGAAGAGGAATGGTAGTGATGTCACAAGAGGAAGGAAGAAAGGCATCACTATGAATTAATGTTGCATTTGAGAAACTGGAATTAAGTGGTTCTAATTTTTGAATTTTGCAAAAGCCAAATATTCTGTGAAGTTTCAACAAATCAAAAAGTTGTTCTGTTTTCTGATGGAGGTGGAGTGTGGCAAGGGTGGAAGTTAGGAAGTCCTGGCTGTTGTTAAGTTTATGGAGAAGAGAAGGTGGAAGAGGTTCTGAAGCTAGGCTGGTAGGTTTGGCATTGGTGGAAGGAATGTGGTCAGAAGGTGGGTTCAATGATGAAGAGGACCAAGGATGAGTCTCAGTTGCAGTGTTAACTGTGGAATCATCTGGTGATGTCAATTCTGAGGACTCACCAACACTGGAAGGTGTGTCATGAGGTGGTATATTGTAAATAGTAGAACAAAGCTCTAGGTTGATCACAATCAAGTATAGATGCCCTGTTTTTACCAATTGATGATTAACTGACTAAATTATCATAAAAAATCATCAATCTTGAGTAGAAAATGAAGGAATAGAATGTAGAATCCTAGTCTAAAGCCAGACAAGGTACCACAACAGCCTGGTTGAAGATTATGTTGGCACATGGAATAGAGCGGGGTATGTGAGCCTGATATATGAAGGATATTGCAAAGAAAAAAGCAATTTTTGCATTTAGGAAAATGACTGCCATTCTGCAACCAATAATGGGAAGTTTGGATTCATTGCCCAGAGTGGCAAACTCATTGGGATACTTATGATGTGATATGAATACTTCATAGTCTGGCACCACATGTTCTGTGGGGTCAGAATTGGCACAGCATTGTTGGTTAGAGCAGATGATGGTGTAGACTTTGCTTTTATTAGTTTCAATCTCTTTCTGGACAAGATTGTTCAGAGTGAAAGAGATGAAATAGGATAAAGACAGAGAGGGTGGAGAAGATGTAATGTGGTGGGCTCTGTGAGCAGGGCTAGGTTGTTTCCTGTAAGAAACATGAGAATAAGATGCAGATTGTTAATCACTAAGATTTTGTGTGTTTTCATCTTTTGTTTCATCTGCTGCAGGCTCAGACTTGTTCAATTTGATAGTTCTGCCAAAAGCTGCGATCATGACTGGAGTTCAAGTATTGTTCACAAAGAGCATCATAGTATTGAGGTGAGGATGAAAGAAAGGGTGGGGAGTAAAGGTTTGGATGGGTTGGAAGTAGATGTTGTTAAGCCAGAGGCTGGTACAGGATGGATAAGTTCATTGGAAGATATACAACATGCATTTTAGCATTGCTACCTCTGCCACTGTCACAGCTACTGCTCTCCTACCAGGAGCTGCATTACCACTACCCTTTCCATGGACACCCCCCATGGGACTGGAAGCTGGAAGATTTGAGCTCATTAAATTTGTCTGAGACAAGTTTGGCTTCAGACTCATCTATTGTATTGATTTTATTGAACTTGACAAGGATGGGAAATCCAGTGTCAAGATTGAACTGATTTTTACTGAATCAGATGGGAAACCATTGGTTGTTGGTGAGTATGGAGTATGGTAGAAACAGACTTCTGACATTGGACTGGGGAATATAACAATAGTAAGTAGGGAAAGGGGATGTTTTGTTCTGTTAAAAAGATTTTTGAACTTGTTAGCACCCTCTATGATGAATTGTTGTTTGAGAAGGTCAACCTTAAGTAATTTTGGCATATCCTTGGTTAAAACAATCAATAATTTCCAAGTAACAAGCCTTGTTGAGGTTTGCAATAGCAACCATTGCTGCTAGATTATTATTTAATAACTTTCCCTTTTGATCTGCAAAAAGATGCTTATAACCTAAGCAATGTATTCCATGGAAGATTTGGGTGGTTCTTGTTGAAGATGGATATTTTTAGTGACCCAGAGGAAAAAGCAGTGTTGGATATGAAAATCTATGTTTCTTGGAGGCAATAGATCATTCTGAAACCATTGTGTTTCTGTTGAGAGTCATTAAGAAATAATTCTTGATATGATTTGAGAAATATTGAAAAGTTGGGTTTGAAGATGAAGGGCTTGATCCTGAGTGAGGACTTCATTTTTCATCAAATCAGTGACAGTTGACAGTGGTAAAATATTTGCCAGAACAATATGCATTGGGGACAAGGGGATATCAGGGGATAAATGAATCCATTTCATCCTAGACTGGAAAAACCATATCAATTTTGTTCTTTTCCTTAGCAAAAAGCTGATCAACATGCATCTTTTGAATATGTGCATTTTTTGTTTCAAGGAGTTGATTGTAAGCTGTTGATGCTCCAATTGTTTTTGCAGCATTTACTCCTGATTTTGGAATTGGTGTTCCTGTGCCTTTTAATAATTCTCAAAAGTAAATTACATTGTTTTCATGAAAGAATCCATATTGAGAATTGAAGATGATTGTGGAGGAGGTTGGGAAGAAGCCAAAAAAGATGAGTGCTGGGAGGATTGAGATAAAGCCAAGGAAGAGTTGGGAGTAGCTGTAGGGTGCATGGAAGGAGGAAGGTGAAAAGATGTGGAACCTTTCTCAGACAAATGAGTGGGCTTGGATGGATTTCACTTGAGTGGGGTGGTAGGAAAAGTAGATGGAGGGATCTTGTTGGAGATGGAGGCAGTGAGGTAGAGATGCTCCCACTGGGTACGTGACAAGTACTGTACAAATAATACATCATTGTATCCCTCAGCCCAGAAGTGTTTTTCCAGTTCTGGTAGCAGAGTGCAACTGGTGAGCAAGAAATGCGTATCTGTAAAAGTGGGTTGGGAATCCAACACATGGAGAACTCTGTACAGATGCATGACCCCATCAAAGTTTGCCAAAGGGGGTGTCAAATATGTACATAAATATGATGGTGGTTGGAACACTCAAATGATGGCAAAAATGGGTGAGGGTTGCAACTAGAGAGTGTTGTTTTGGCTTGGATGGTGGTAGAGGATGAGGGAAGAATGCAACACCCATGGTGGGGCTCCTGCTCCAGCATAAAGGGTGAATATCTATAGAACTACTCTCCAAGAGAACATTTGTTTTTTAATTTTTTTTAGTGAAGGGTAGGAGGGTGTTCAGCAGTCTGACTGCAGGAGCTTTGTCAGACCAAGATTTCCTTGTCTGTCTGGTGTCAACACATGAAATTGGGAAACACACCTCAATCTCAAATTTTTGAGCTTGTAGCTACAAAAGCTACCTTCAAATATTTGAGTCATGCTTTCACAAAATGTAAAATATAGAGGATTTTTGAGCAATTTTGAGATATAGGATATTTGGTATAAAAATTTGATTTTTTAGTCTTTTTAAGGGTGCAATAAAAACTGGCAATTGAGCAAGTGATGATAAAGTTAAGAATCAAGTCTCTTATCATTTGATTATGAGTTGGCATACCATCATCATTAAGTGGGATTGATTGGACAGAAAATTAGTATTTTCGTTAGATCAACCAATGATTTTGATTCCCAATTCTCTCTTTATCTTTTGTACTCTGTGAGCAATATCATTCTTCCCCATAAGAACTTGGGAAAGTGAAGACAATGTTTGGCATAAAAATACACAGGAATAGGTAAAAACAATATCCAAACTTTAAATTGGGCATTAATTGGCACAAATAAGTAATGCACAA
>JALLOT010003257.1:0-11513 GCA_036939595.1 Thalassiosira livingstoniorum | reverse complement strand
CCCTCTTCTGAGGGATGGATAGTCTAGCAAGCAATATCAAAATATCCATACATCCTTGAGTGGTTTTACAACAATAAATAAATCCAATCGGATTAGGTTTAAGATTGCATATGCATGCCAAAAATTTGAAATTGGAATATTATCATTTGCAAGCATTGATCTGTTCTCAGTCCATTTTTGATGTTATTGTTGTAACTCTTGCCCCACCTTTTGAAAAAAATCTTCATTTATTTTGGTCTTCACAGTATGAAGGCCATAATACAAAATTTGATATACCCTTTTCATTAAGATTTTCCAAACAATGAATACTTTCAGCGTGATTTTCTTAAGTAGTAATAAATACTTAAAATATTCATTGGAAAATTATTCCCTCCAGATGCAAGATTCCCACCACTGTGACTAAATAACCATTATGATGAGATATGGTCTAGTTGCCTGTTGTACACCCTGACACTAGAATTTATATCTAAGCTCCTAATAAAGTTTTAGATTTGGCATACTAACTTCATCAGAGCTAGTTAGGATAAATAGGTATGAGCCCCATTGTGGACTTAGGTTGGCATTGACACTGTCAAGTATTGGCCATGAAAGACAACTGGTACACTTGTTTGATCAACATCTGCAAAAAATCAATGTATTTCAGTAAGGTTGTAAGATGTTTTTCTTGGCAAGTCTGTGTATATAGCTGGTGCTTGTCCTATTTGCTCAATCATTGTCAAAGAAATCTTAGATAGACATTAAATTCAGCAATAGTAAAACAATATCAGTATGGCTGATGCTAAGACATTTTTTTCTGACATGTCACCTCTCACCTCTCATGACAGAGAAGTCAATTGACTATTGCCATGTTCAGGGATGCACTAAGCCTCACATGGTTGGAAGAGTGTGTACCAGTACTTGTAAAAAAGACATAGAGATGGAAAGTTAATCCTAATTGAAGCCACATGGTGTAGATTGCATTATTTCTACATAGCTGAAAGGCTACAATTTTTTGATTGCAGACTTACTTTTTGTATGGTTCTTAGTTTGTTCACTACTGCATACAACATGTTATTTAAGTAGAAACTGTACAAAAATATCTCCTTTTGTTATTAGATAACATTGTGGTATCATGGATTCAATTATAAACCCAAAATCATAAAAAAACACTTTTACGAAGGAATCAATATGTTTGTGTTAAGTTGCTGTCTCTTTCCAACTACCCAAACTAATTTTTACATCTAAGCTCAAGAACTATTTTACCAAATTAAAATTCCCTGAGACAAAAGAAAGCTCAGAATGAGTAGAAAAGTCATACCATACATCTAGGTAAAATATTGACTTCTATGTCAGGAGGATGGCCTAAATAAGATATGTGACACCCCCCCCAAATTAATTTAGCTTCTTCCAAACACCAAACACTGATATAATGACATCATAGTCATAGTCATAATGACTGTTATCAATGACTCATGGCCAATGCTATCTTTATCATAGGGATTTGGCACGTCCTGACAAAACTCAGAAACCGATAAATAATTTCACAGACATGGTAGGCCCGTAAAATGACCATTTTAGTTTTTGGTTTGGCTGCTGAAAAGGTCAACTTCCAGATAGGGGGTGTTGAAAATTGACTTAGTGCCATCCTCCTGTCCTCCGTACAAAATCCATCCAAGTGGCTGTCTTTTTTACAAGTGCTGATAGCTAGCTGCTGCGCATTGACGAATCTTTTAAAGGCCCTGCAGATTTTTTAATAGTTTGATCTTGAACATTGCTTCTTCTTTCTTTAATTTGGACGGAAAACAGAAGAGGAATCTTATTCTTTTATTTACAGTTCCTTAGCGTGGATGGTGTATATATGATGTATGTATGTACTACAGTATTGTACGATATTTTAGCATGGCACATTCTGAACGAAAATTCAAAAGTAAGGTCAGTCCAGCCAGATGTTGTTACTGACGTAATTTAGTAAGTGGCGAAATGGGATATGGCGATCTATATTTTTGGCTTAGAAAAAATAGTATTTAAAGATGTTTATCTGCAAAAACTATTTTGTTCTTGATTAGATATCCGTGATGAGTGTTATCCTCCAACTAAAAGGACTTTTAAAATTATCATCCCACCATTTACCAGTTGGGCTTTTCAAAAAAAATAGAGAAAACCCAAATAAGCTTAAGAACTTACTTAATAATTTCTCAGTACCTCAAAAGTGATAACTAGTAAATAAAATATAATTATCCATACCAGGTAAAAGTCTCCATGTTTAATTCATTGTCAGTATGCAACTGTGCAAAAATTGTGAAGAGAAGAAATAATACAGGTACAGCTATTGAAATTAATAACTTGAAGTAGACGTCTTACCCTCCACTCAAAATTATCAAGCATTGTTGAATGATATTTTCAACACCAATCAAAGACTATATGTATTTAAAGTTCTAAGTACTAGTTTTAATATACATTTCTAATTACCAATGAATGATTATGGTTCCACTACTACCAAATCCGAAACTCCTGATGCTAATCACTTAGGCACTTCTTTTTAAACATAAAGAATAATTATTCCTAAAGAACTAATTAAAATAATTGTGTAAGTTCACAGGTGTTGCTTGATTTAAATGACAGAATTAATTTTGGCTATTATCCACTTTTCAATACAGAGCTCCCTTTGGGATAATTTTATCTCTGGATAAGAGACGCTCAGGCCAAATTGGACCTCAAACACTTTGGAAGATTTGTAGAAGAAATAGACATATAACATCACCCCCAAATCATCAACTAAATCTCATTTAAATTCTATAATAAGTACAATATTTGAAACATTCAAGAAATATCTAATCATTGTTATAATTTATCCAGAGATAAAGCAAAGTTGAAAATGATTTCTAATAGTTTTTTTTTCAATTCATTAAGATCTAAACTACATAAAAAAATATAGCTAAATATTTACATCCAAACAAATGAATTAAATCAAATTTCAGTCAAATCAAATATAATATTTGATCATTCAATATCTAGTCTGTATTTTTGCAGTAAATACATATATTTATATCAAAAATAAAAATAAAATGATCTTGAGTATCTAGTGATAGAGAAAAAATTTCCATTGTTAGTTTCTTGTAAAATTGATGATACAGTTAATAATGTTATTCAAAACCATGAAATTCTAGGTAAATATAAAAAATGATAAGGGCCTATGTTTATAATCAACATATTTCCAAAAATCAAATGAATTCTGATCAACAAAAAAATTTTGAGATCATTTTATGCTGAAGTGATGTCAATAAAATTTACATAAATGCTCACAATAAAATTCATCAATACAAATATTTGTTTTCTGAAAATATCATGTGCTATTCATCTAAAAAATATTGAAAATACAACTTTGAAAATAATGATAAATTAAGTTATGATGATTTTTTTAATGAAAGAACTTTAGGATTTTAAATAATCTTTTGGGAAATATAAAAATAGTAATGAACTTCTATAATTTGCATTCCTTATAAAATATATGTATTAACTTGTTTTTATTAAAACTAAATATTTCTAGATTTTTCTAACAATTAAAAGTTATTGTCAATCTATGTTTCATTTGTGTGTGAAAATTCATATTTTAACAATGTTGTTGGCTTCATATAGTTCCAAGGAGCTAAAAACACTGAAAGCTAGATATTCAAGAAAAGTATTCATTAGGTGATTATTTTTTATCATAGTTTTGTTTTGAACCTGTTTACATTTTTACTAATCTCATATCAACTCATGATAACCATACTTTTAAATTTGAAAAAAAAAATAATGGCATTATAAATTCGAAAAAAAATCCTACTGTAGTAACAATACTTAATTTCTAAATATGTTGGACCAAAATATGATGAAAAGAAATTATCTTTCAGTAGTAATTATGGATTAGTGTTTTAGAAACATTCCAAAACTAATAAATAATTATTAAATCGGTATTATTTTATCATTGTTTTCTTGTGTGTGAGATTCTATGAAAATGGTGTTTAAAACTTTTGTATAGAAAAATTTAAAATCTAAATTAAATCTGGTTTTAGTAAGACTGAAATCATAATTTGGAAATCAATTTCCTACATACATGAAATGTCTTGAAATTGTATGGTTTATTACAATTTTCATTCTTTTTATTGCCTAAATCAAATTGTAACTGAGCAAGATTAACACTATGAAGTTGATATTTTTTGTATTATTCAAATTGTGAATATGATTTTTTGGAGTTTGATAAAGGTGGTGTGCTTTTTTAGATCTTTTTCACCTAAAATTTTCAAATGTTAATTCTATTGTCATTGATATTGAATTAGGATGGTGAGTTCCATTCTAGTGATCTTTCAACTCTTTAATATTTTAACAGTGGTAATTTATTCCTTGAATCTGAATAGAAACTGTATTGACTTGAACTCTTATGAAAGCAAGTATATTTATAAGTCTGCAACAGATGAAATCGAATCTCCTCTTGAAAAGGAGTTGAATTGAATGAGAAGGATTGTGAGTTATTTTGTGATACCATGGAAGATTTTGGAAGTCAAAATTCCTACAACTACATGATTTTCACTTTACCTACCAATGATATTCTTGACCTGGCAAGTTGAATTTGAACTCCAATAGAACCAAAGATATTTTGCACATAAGGAATCATTTTAGGAAAAAGAAGTTCCTCATCTTTCTTACATGAACTGGGGTGATTGTTCTTATATAGTGATTCACTCAAATGATCTCACTTCTCTTTCCAAAGCTTGCAGGGAATTACACAAAACTGTGTCTTTGCAAGAGAATGTAATAACATTTGAAATAGGTGATGATTCAATTGTTTTAAATCAAAATAAATGTCTGTTCAAGCATTGGCTTTGTGTTTGGGGAAGGCTAGATACACCATTCTGCAAAGATTTCAAAATGGTAATGGAAGAATGATGCTACCCATGAGGTCAAAGATGATGTAATTCCCATTCTTCATCTGAGTCTTTCCTATCTTTGTTCAAAATGCCTGGTTGTCATTTTCATTAATATCAAGTTAGTTTGATGTATGACATTGGGAATTATTAGAATGAAGTCATCAAGCATTTGAGTTCTGAAGCTAGTTATGGTAAAGATCATTACACCCATCACATTCTGAATGCATTATTGATAAACTCTGGCTGTGAGTCTTTTTTAACAAAGTCAATGACATGCAAAATAAATGTGTATCATTGTACACAAATATCTCCTAAAGATATGGTCAATTAAGTACCAATTTTGTACAATAACATTTTTTCCAAGCATGGGATATTGACAAAAGAACATGTTCAGCATGAACATATCATCACTCTTTTGAATCAAGTTATAAAGTTGTAAAAGCCTTTAGAATTCAGCAAGGTGACAATCAATATGACAAAATCTAAACCTCAAGCCAAATGTGTGTGTAAATTTGATTGCAATAAATTCAGCATTAACAAAAGATGTCTTACAAAGGTTGATAATAGGGAGTCCTATATCCAAATTGAGCTTGATAGAAAGACTTATTTCTGGCTTACTGATGGACATTAGTACAATAGTAAGACTATTTCAATGTGCAATAATCATACAAAGGAAATTTCTTTTGATTTGACATGTTGTGCAAAATCCAAGAAGGATGACAAACCCTGAACATTCAGGCACTGATATTTCTAATTCTCATTTTGATTCATTTTGGGATTATCAAGTGATGAACTTGGGAAATGAGTATGCCCAAGTAATGGGGAACCATACAAACAGGAAAATATTTCAACGCCATAATGTTGAAGATTCTAATTCAGATGACCCCTGAATTCTTCTCAATTTTTAAAACTACTTTTGATGGTTCTTTTTTTCTTTTGTGGTTCTTTGCTACATGAAGTTGGAAGGTGGTCACAGCTTTTTGTCTTTCCTACTGCTGGTTTGTTGTTGTGTGACATTGTTCACATACCAACTTATTGAATTTTTACCTCTCTTTTATTAGCGGCATATTTTTAATGGTCATTCATTGACATATGTTTGAATCCTGAAAATGTTGGTTGTATATCAAAGCTCTGTCCTATGATCTCTTGAAGAGTCTATTGACATTCCTGTATTAAGCAGAATCTCAAAGTGGTTAAATCTGAGCAAGGAAATTGTTGTTTCTTTTCATATTCCACAAGTGTATATTGATTTAACTCCTGGGAAAGATGTCTTGAACATTCTATCTTAAAGTGATTATAGTTTCGACAACTTGTTTTGCATCAGACATATAATAAAATCCACATCATCACTGGTTTACTAAATTAAGGAAGGCACTTGATCAGTTTTTTTATTGTTGCATTCTTGTTCACTCTTGCAAAATACAACCTCTGTATTTGACAAGCAAATATCAGTACCTTTAACCCCCTTAAGTCAATTATGCATGGTCTGTGTTGACTTCTACAAAGCACAGGGAAGAGAAAATGATGAACTTGATTAGCATTGAAAGATGAAAAGTGTCAGAAATTTTATGAACCTACACTCTTAAGCAAGACATTTAATTCAGATCATACCCATTACACACAAGCTTACAATTACACAGTGAATACAAGTGTTATCTTTAATTCCAGTTTTGTCTTATTTGACATTGATAATTTAGCAACATGTGAAATCTGCACAACAAGTTGTTTTTTAAGGTAACCTCATACAAACACATATTAATGCACATACAGGAATGGGTGTATCTGAAAAATTATTGGACAGGGAAGTTGTTCTGGTAATCCTAGAAGATGAAAATGGGGAGCACAAGTTAATATTAGAATTTTTACTTGCCTGGATCCTCTGTTAAAATTGTCTTGATTTGCTGTATTTGCAAGTAATTTTCCTGCAAAGAAACTGGTGGGGTTGACAATCATATCCCAGACATCACATAAACCATGATAATCATCTCTTGTTCTGGAACAATAATAAATATTTTGGTAAAAATTTTATCAGAACTTCTAATATCTTACATTAATATTTATTTAATGAATAGAATTCCAATTCAAGGGCCTACTGTGACTCTGTGGTTCCACAATACAATGAATCCATGGAGTTGAAGTTCTGATCATCTATTTTCATTAGTTGATCCTCTTAACAACAGCATCAATAAGATGAAAAATTGAAATACATTAACAAAATTGGTATTGTTGATTTTGTTGATTTCATTCAATAGGACTGGAATGATTACAAAATGTTAGCAAAATTGATCAATCAAATGATCAATCAAATGATGTAATAATGTTAAATTATGATGATAGCTCACTGATATTCCCAGAGAATCTAGACGTAACAGTCTTACCTTGTATCTCAGAAAAATAATATCATGAATGCAACAAGCTTACTCCAGATTAAAGTATGTCATGTCAAGTCACCATTACATCTCAGTCCCGACAAAGAAAACCTCATGAGTTGGTATAATTTCTTCAGATACTTTACATTTTCTTGCCTGATTAAATTAGCTGAGACATCAATCATGCCAAGAAGGCTTTAATATCTGCATGATAGTCTTTTCTATCATGGAGAATAAAGTAAAAGAAGCAAGCCATAATTCCAAAAATCAAAGCATGACAAACCTTGCGCCTGTGTTAATGTTGAAACAGTGGTTTCTGTGAAACCATGACACACTCTACAATGTCAGGGCCTCTTAACAGTCTCCAAGTTCTGGCTGTAAAATGTTTTCTTGACCACTTCTTGGGTTATTTTTTTATCCATCTAATGCAAAATTTTGACCCTTGACAAGATTTTTATTGCCAAAAAATACTTCAAAAAACATGCTACTGCAGATGATACACATGTGATGCTATATCATGCAGACAATAGAAGGTACAATTATAAAGGTTTTTGAGATGAATCAATTATTGCAGGTCAGGCTATTACTTTTTATTGAAAAGATGCTTATCATGAAAATGAAATAATGGAAAGAATGAACAAAGAAATCATGTTGGGAGCCATACATGCCCTATAAATAATGAACGGAGTTACTTGTCAGAATATATCCCAGATGTTCTCTGGTCATTTGCAATTAAGAGCAAAGTACAGAAACAAAATGTGTTTTTAGGAGAGAAAGTGATGAAACCTACTTTGAGTTGCCTTATGATTCAGTTGTTTCCAATAATCATCATACCTTGAGCTTCTCATGCTTTTTCCTGAACACATTGGTGTAATATTGTATCTTTTCAATTTCTAATTTGGAGTCTAAGAATACACTTCTTCCTTCCATGTTGGATCATTTCTCTTAAAACTCAATTCTATGGCAGGTTTCATTTCTTTTTCAGTTTCATGTAGTATTTGGTTATGAGTTTACTATGCTATCTTACCTTTGGAAACATTTTTTTTTCCTTTTTTGGGAAGAGTTAGACAATACAATGAACATAATTATAAAGCTGAACATACCCAGGATCTCCTTGAAGATTGATTGCCAGTTTATTTAGAAGATTTCTGCAATGACAATGACAAATATTTTTTTGGCATTTTGTCCCCCAAAGTCATCAAACTTCATCATTAGTCAATGATGGAGAGAATCAATATGTAAATCAAAGAATTCAATACAATTTAGGGACAAAGGTATCACATATTTAGAGTCTCTCCTTACCTTTCTTTTGATGTACCTCCATGTTCAGATTTGCATACAGCAGATCGATATCAGTCACCATGCCTCCAATCTCTTTATCACACTGAATCTCAATGACCATACAAATCTAATGCCCACATTACCATGACCTGCAAAGTTGTTAAGTGTTTTATAAGGTTTATTGTTAAATCATTATATTGTCATTCTATTTGCAGTATTTTGTTTAGTAGTATCTAATCATGATACAGCCCATGTGCCCAATAATTTTGAAACCACAACTAAATCTTGTTTTAAAAAATTGTAAAGATTTTTGCTACATTTATTACTTGTTTGATGGAACCATTAATAGAATTCATGCTTATGCCCTCCAAACATCTTCAAAGCAGGTATTCAAATATGAAAAAATCAATGAAAGAGTATAATTTTTGTTAGATTATTTAGACAATGGAAAAGGAAAAGTATTCAATGATCAACTCAATAATTAGACTCTAAATAAGCAATCATACATGCCTCTAGGCACAAAGGTCACTATTTCTATTTGGTTTTTTGATAAAAGGTGTGCCAAGAAAGCACTCTTAATAAGTGCAAGGCTTTCATTCATGCTCATAGAGGGAAAAGGGGGAAAAAATGGCTTGGAGACCTACAAATTAGTGCTTAGTTGGACTAGTACCTCCATCTTTTTGGCAATCTCACATATTTGTCAATTCAACTGAAAATTATTGATATTGTGTTAATTTCCTTTATGACGGCATAAACATCCCTGTCTACATGGAAATGATGATTGGATTTAAATCCTAAAAGTGAAAGAAATCCAAGGTCAATACTTATTTTGATTGAATAAAACTCTCTAAAGTCTTAAACAAGCTTTCCATAATTGGTTTGAGCAGTTTGGCAAAGGATATATTTTATTAAAAAAATCATAATACCTCCATATGTTGATTATTGAATCATGTTCAGCAATGACACAGACATCATTGATTTGTTTATTACATTAGTATTCTAAGGAAGATGAAACTTTTGATTTCATTGATGAATATGATGTTGACAAATTCCTTGGTGTTGAAATCAATAACAACAAAAATGGGGGCTTTGAGTTAAGTCAAATTTTTTTCATTGAACAAATCCTAACTTTGTTGAATTTGATTGTAAAGAAAGTCAATACAAAGTACACACCAGTGGATAAACCTTTGTAGAACAAGGATCTTATTGTCGAAGACAGGAAACACAATTGTAATGATTGCAGAATCACTGGAATGATGAACTATCTTGTTGGCACTTCAACCAAAATTTACATTGGTAGTTATCAATGTTCAAGATTTTTCAGCAAAACCAATTTTTCTACATGAGAATGCTGTAATACAAATTTTATGAGGTATTTTGGAAAGAGATCATGTCATTTAAAGACCCAAAATTAACAGTTATATGAAAGTCTTTGTTGACTCAGACTTCACTGGCGGTTTTATGTTTCCATTTCTAATTATACTGATCATTTCTGCATGTATACCAGTTATGTTGTAGTTCATGCCAGCTCTCCTTTGTTGTAAATGAGTCAATTACAGACAAAGATCCTATTGCTGATGACAGACACCAAATTCATTGTCATATCTAAGGATCTAAAGGAAGTAAACCCACTTATGAACTTGATCCATAAAATATATTGCAAGCTTGAAAAGTTTTTACCAAAACCTAAATTTGTGGTTAGAGTCAGTGAGTTCAATCAGAGTTACATTGCCATAGCAAAGATCTCAAATTCTCTCCAAGTACCAAACACATAATCATCAAATATAACCACTTCAGACAGTGTGTTGATTTTGAAATTAACTCAAATATTTGTCTTAGAATTCAATGTGTCAATATTCATAATGAAATGGCTGATATTCTTACTAAATTTCTTCCAGAAAATAAGTTCTTGTGTTTCTGAAACCTTTTTAATGGGTATTAATAAACACTACCCAATGAGGGGGGTGTGGGATTCTACAAATATCATGTTTAAATCTATGATTCAAAACAGTCATTTTGGAATTTACACTCAATCTAGTTAAATGATAGAAATATCTAGAAATATTACAATGTGAGTTATAGGCTTTTTGTTGAACAATAATTTTGAATTCGCATGTTAATTTTAGTTTTTGAGCTGCATTTTTGTAGTCTTATTCCTTAACATCAAATATGATGAAAGAACAAAACTGTTTTTTTAAAAAAAATCTAACAAAATTCTTTAACCTTGACATTTGAATGTTCTCCTGTTTGTTTATGGATTGCAGAGACTGTTGAAATATTCAAAAAATATCAGTCAAAATATTTTTTGCAAACTATTTTTTTGAAATGGTTAAAGTTGTTTGAGGGGTCATAGATCATATTGAACTCATTGTCAGTTCTACATTTGGAACGAGATTTAATTATCAAAATGATTGCAATTAAAATTTACTTATAAAAATACATGATTCACAAATATTGATTAATGTATGATCCCAGTTAATACTTCATTGTTGATGGTACCAACACTTAATATCTTTTTGCTGGGAATGATTTTGATCCACAAGATAATATTTTTGGAAACTTTGTTAACATAACAAAAAGAACCAATGTTTCTGAATATTCTTTTTTAAAAATTGTTTAATAGTTTATTTTTTTAAGGATATTCTAAATACTGAAAAAAAGAGCTTTTTAATCTGGCAATCAAGGAATAAATAAACTATTTTATGCTGAATTAAATTGTTTGATTCATGATAAAAACCAAGTTGGTTTAACAATACTGTATAATTGTGTTGACTTGGACATATCTTTTTTTATCTGACTTTAATCAAAAATATTTTTGGACTTGTCATTTATTTTGGTGTCTCAAGCAACAGATAGATTGAGAACATCAAAGTGATTGTTAAAAAATTATCAGATGAAAATGCATTAAAAAACAACAAACATATTTATATTAAAATAAACATACCATCAAAGTTTTATGTTTTTTGAAACCCCAAATTGA
>JALLOT010003256.1:0-11517 GCA_036939595.1 Thalassiosira livingstoniorum | reverse complement strand
TTGAGAGGCATATATTGGATTTGAAATTTTTGCAAACTCCATGCAACACCCTCTAATCTTGATTTCATAATTGTCTGCATCTTTTAAAAAATCCCAATTTTTTTAAAAGTAAAAAGGGAATCACCTACCTAGACTTTTTGTTTAACTGAAGTCCATTTTTCATAGTACTTCAAAGTAAATTAAATGAGTAAAAAATGATATGGAATTGTTTTTTCTCTTACAAGCAATTGACTGGAGTCATTATATTGTATGAATGCACAATTCTCAAAAATGATTGAAATGATACAAGAAAGTTGATTCAATCGAAACACAGTATGATAGCCAGACTCAAAATGTGTAGCAACAAAAGGTGCTTAGTATCTCAAAACAAAACCAATCAATATGTGCATGGATTTTTGGTCAGACCACTTTTCTTTTCTTGTACAGGAAAAGTTAGACATGCCTCTGAAACACTGTAAGCCACTCAATTTTAGTTTCAATTGGTCTTGAGAAAAGTTGATCTGTCAGAATTTCATATGACTGTGCACATAATGCCTCCATATCAAAAAAAGTGATAAAGGAAATAAAAAAACATGCTTTTGTTGTTGTTTGGGTGGCAATGCTGGGCATGAGTTTTATCAATGTGCACCAACTCCCATTAATGAAAATCTTGAGAAAAGAATCATTTAATTCAATGAAAAAATGTAGCCTAGATAGAACACCATTAGCTTTCATATTCTACCAGATGGCAAGTTCTTTGGAAAAGAAACACTAATGAGTGCTATGCAGCCCTGATGGAAGGGGGAAAAGAGGGATTTATACTATGACGACAAGCACGTCAAGCAATTGCTCACATGGACTTCACTTGGACCAGAGCAAACTGCAGTCCTTCACCTCAATGTACGAAAATTTTAGGCCCATTCAATTGTGCTGAATGGACTGAACATTCTAGGATTTTGATTGAGGCCTGAAATGACAAAACAATGGAAGGCGTAATGGTCATCTACCATACAACAGCGATATTCCTGATAATATATACTTATGTAAGTATGTAGAGAAAGAGACTAAGAGTGCTGAAATGATTTAACATTGAAATAACCAAGACTGCTTTGATAAACAAAAAACAAGGTAAGAGAGAGAGATTTCCCACTAATGAGCCACAGGTGCTCTCACAATTTTCCCAGTTCCATCAGTCACTACAATTACACGATCACTTCTCTCTGGATTGTGTGGTCCTCCTACTGGTTCTTCCACAAAACACGCAATAAATTTTCCATTATCGTCCATATATGGCACGTCTGCCTGAATTTTTGCACAACATTCCTCCGGGCTCAAGGCACCATCTGCACCCCCCTCATCACAATCCCAAGGGCCAATCTCAGTTTCTTGTCCATTCACTTTCCAAGGCCAAGGATAGTACACGACACCATCGTCAAATATTCCATATACTTTAGTGCCCGCAGTGTTAGTTCTCAAAACAACCTTATAATAACTGGCATCGGTTTGTTCTCGAACTTTTCTAATACTCATGTGTAGGGTTGTTTGATTGGCGAATGTTTCGGGATTTGCTTGTACTTCAGTGTCGACTATTACTTGACACTCATCCACTGTTTTTCCTACACAATCGTTGAAATGATACTTGTCAGACTACATGAGTGTAGTATTCACGGAGGAGTTATTATCATCAATTTGTGAGAAGAGATGTTCTATTGAAGCCACAAAAGTTTGAAGGACGGCATTAACTCAAAACGACTTACATATTTAGGAATGATGAGCTTTCGATTGGGTAACCTACGCTCTTTTAATCTAGCACTCCTCGCATTACTGGCTCTCTCCTTGGAAGCTGATGTATCAATTGCACCGGAGTCCATCTCTTTCAGCCGACGTCGTAATTGTTGCTGCGAAGCTCCTGAAGTTTCTGACATTACTTCACCCAGCGCTGCCGACGCAAGGGACATTAAAAGGAACGCTACGAGTATGAACAGGTCCCTCATTGCAATGTGAGTATGATTTCCTTCTTTTCTCCGACTTTTTGTTGATCGTTTCGACGCCATCGTCGCTACTAGCTCTCTCATCCTGTCTACAATGTGTGGTTTGGTCGGAAAATCGGAAATTGTCAGAGCAAGAAGCCTCAGAGGAAAGTCACAAACAATCACGGATGAATTCCTTCCGCGTCGAACAATGACTCTATCAATGACTTCTTGGTGGAATCACGTAAAATCACGTCACATATCACGTATCGCATATCACACAAACGAAACAAAAAATCCATCCCGTCCATCGTCCATCCATCCAGCCCCAGCCACCAACCACCAACCAGCACCATCCAACCGACCACGCACCTCCACGCACGCACACAAAACAACCAACCACTCATCACCAATGCGCCATTGAACGCAAAAGGCAAAACTGAAACGAGCTGTGCCATGGAGTCCGTAAACGAAGAAGCAATACGAAAAGCCCTCGCATCTATCCTCCTTGNGGAATCCGTAAACGAGGAAACAATACGAAAAGCCCTCGCATCTATCCTCCTTGTAGACGACAACGATGATGAGGGCGTCGTTGATGGCATCGATGGAGACATCGTTTCCTACCTTGCCGGCATGCTCCACGAAGGAGGGCTCGACGATGTGGAAGGTTCGATAGGTCCATTTCTGGAAGGATATGGATGCTCCGATGATTTGGTGTCCAAAGCGTGCGATGCAGTTACTCAGTGCTCATCGGCTTGGTCTAATGGCAACGATGGCAACAGTAGCTCTCATAGTATCCAACAAGGCAGCTCGAGTGGCAATGATGACAATGCTGGGTCCGGCGGCGCCGTTCGTCTCAAACAAGGCATGGTGTCAATGTCATCTGCCCTTTCGGATCAAACGGATGCTGAAATTGATGCAACTCGATATCTTTGGGGGCAGGATAATAAAATTGCTGCCATGACAAATCAACAGCGAAATGCGCATGAAACTACTGTCTCTGCAAAGGACAAACGTAAACAAAGAAAAGAGCTCGAGGCGGCTAGGAAAGAGTATGAAGCTAAAATGGCAATGCTGGCTGCTGAAGAAGAAGGAGATGCAGGAAAGGCATCTGTGAGTCATATGGTTTTGCCGGACTATCGCTCTGGGAGGAATGAAAAAGATATTTGTGTTCGCAATGTGTCTCTCAGTTTGGACAATGGCAAATCTTTATTGGATGATGGGGAGTTGAAGTTTTCACATCGAAGACGGTACGGTCTTGTGGGTAAAAACGGAGTGGGGTAAGAACAAATGTATTTCGTTTCACATTTTTTGGAAAGTTTACTAATTTGAAAGCTTTTTGGTGCCAATGCTGTTGATCTCACCGTTTATTAACAAAGTAAAACTACTTTGCTAAAAGCGATTGCAGCATTCGATGTTGAAGGATTTCCAAGGCACCATCGAGTATTGCATGTAAGGCAGGAGATTCGTGCTGCTGGTGGAGACGTTTCCGTGTTAAAAGCTGTCATGGATGCTGATGTGGAAAGAAATACGCTGATGGATGAAGAAAAACAACTACTAAAAAAGTTGGAAGGTGCTAGCGCAGGTGGTTCCAATGGGGATGGTGGTGCTGAATCTGTTAAGGCAAAGTTAGACAAACTGAAAGCTTTGGGTAAAGATGGCAAAGGTCAAGGTGACTCTGATTCCTCATTTGATGCGGACCTTAAGCGATTGAATGAGGTGTATGAAAGATTGCGAGTCCTTGGATCTGATGCAGCTGAAAGTCGAGCGTCAACTATCTTATCGGGTCTTCAATTTACTCCAGAGATGCAACGTGGACCAACATCAGCACTAAGTGGAGGTTGGCGGATGAGGGTAGCCCTTGCAGCTGCCTTATTTATTGAGCCAGATTTGCTTATGCTTGATGAACCAACAAACCATCTTGATCTTGAAGCAGTTCTTTGGCTTGAAAGCTACTTACAATCTTATCGCCACACGGTCATTGTTGTCAGTCACGACCGTTCTTTCCTGAATGAAGTGTGCACTGACACAATTGAGTTCAAAGACCGAAAGTTAACTTACTACAAAGGTGACTACGATACCTATGTTAAGACATCGGATGAAAATGTCAAGAATTCTATGAGAGTATATCAAGCTTATCAGGATAAACGTGCGCATATGATGGAATTCATTGATAAGTTTCGAGCGAGTGCTAATCGTGCAAAGCTTGTGCAAAGTAGGATAAAGGCTGTGGAAAAGATGGATTTGGAAGCACCTGAACCAGTTGTAGTTGAACAACTATGGAGATTTTCGATTCCAAACCCTGAGCCTTTGGGTCGGCCGATTATTTCAATTGACGACGTTTCCTTCAATTATGTAACAGTCGATGAAGCTACTGGAAATAAGATACCGAAAGATGAATACATATTACAAAAAGTCAATTTTGGAGTTGATTTAGATTCAAGAATTGGAATACTAGGTCCCAATGGAGCTGGTAAGTATACTCATTAATGGTCATTATTTTTTCGACGCTGAGAAATGGGGAAACATCACTCATTGATTTTTGTTGCATTCTCAAGGTAAAAGTACATTGCTGAATCTTATCATGGATAGACTAACGCCAACAATGGGCTCTATCTCAAGAAACAGCCATCTCCGCATTGGTCACTTCACACAGCACAGTGCAGACAAATTTGATTTAAAGCTCTCTGCAGTTGAAAACATGCTAAATATTTTTGATGACGCCGAGGACCAGTCTATGCGTTCTTTTTTGGGGAAGTTTCAAATTCAAGGAAATGATGCATTGAAACCAATGATGATGCTTTCAGGGGGTCAGAAAAGTCGAGTTGCCTTTGCATCCCTATCGTACCAAAAACCTCACGTGATTGTGATGGATGAGCCAACAAACCACCTTGATATGGAAAGTATAGATGCTCTAGTGGAAGCAGTAAAGGATTTTAGGGGAGGTTTGATTGTTGTAAGTCATGATCAATATTTCATTACTAATACTTGCGGAGAACTCTGGGTTGTTGGAGGGGGGGTGGTGACACGGTTTCGTGGAGATTTCAATGACTACAAAAAAGAAACATTGGAGCGTACAGCAAAGCGTGTGGCAGATAGTGTGAAAAGTCTAAGTACAATCAACAACTAATTCAAATAGTGGTATTATTCCTACTTGTCTTCCGCAACGCAACATTTTTTGTTCGAAAACTCAAGTTCATACGTAGTTTGGTGGGCACAACCAGTAATTATTTGCCAACAGCATTGTTTCTTTCAATAAGCTATGAAAAGTGTCAGATCATCTATAAATCGAAAGAAGTCATTCTTGCACTGTCAATTCTTGTGCTCTCAGGAAATAAAGAATCTGCCACTCCTGTTGTATTGTGATTTCAATTGTTACTTGTTACATGCTACTTGATCAACCAAGACTAATCCAAAAAGCTTCAAAATCATGTTTATCCTCTCTAGAATTATGTGACAAATCTGAAATCCATAGCCAATAATGCATTGGGAGACTATCTACAATAACTGTTGGAATTATCATCAATCCAAGCAATCTTTTACTGTTGAGTGTGAAAAATCATTTCAATATCAATATTCTTTAATAAATCAAAACTTTTACTCTCACTTCCCAAAATGAACCCTTTACTGTGGTTTTGCTCGTCATATTTTTGCATGGTTTGCACCATTTCAAACCTGTTGCTGCTGAATTAGTGGTTATAAAGTAGTTCAAAAAAGTGCTAAAACACAGAGAATGATGTGGTAGAATCCTGAGTTGAAAGTATTTTCGAAAGTAGTTAAGAGCATCCACGACTGTTATTTTTGTGCCCTCAACTTAAAGTGAAGTGCTTGTTTTCAAGATGTCAGTTTTTACTTTAGTCAACACACTCACATTGTACTTTTTAATGATTTCAAACTTATAAAATATTTGTCACAAGTAGGTTCATAGTTATCTGATGTCAAAGCTCCTGATTTTTAAAAAAGATGGTCATTTTACAGCATATTTTCAAAAGTTAGTGGATTTTAAAGATTTTTAAAATCTGGAGCCTTTGAAATTTGATAACCACAAATTTCCAAGTTTGTTTTTTTTAATTTGCTGTATATTTGAAATACGCTACAAACATACACTGATCACTAAGCATTCACACCAAACACTCTCACTAAAATCAATACGTATATTGAGCACTCACACCAAGTATCTACAAGAACCATATATATACACTATGCACACAATCATGATCACCTTTACTAAGCAATCACACAAATCACACACACTAATCACATGTGCTGAGAAAAAAATAAGAAACCAATGTTTAGAACATAGAAAATGACATTTCATTGCTCATTTCATGAGGTGTGATTCCTGCTGTTTTGTGCAATTACAGCTACAAACCAATGTCATAATTACAGTGGCAGTTACTTCCCTAATACTTAATTGAAGAACTCCGGACTTTGCTGTAGTACACATCAGAAAACCCTTCCTCAAGATGTCCCATGATAAATTCATGGGACTTTTTATTGGTACTAATTAATGTTGTTTTTTCCCTTACTACTATTCTCTATTGAAGCTTAAGATATTAAAGCCAAAACAGACTTTTTTGAGTGCTTGTGAAAACTTATGGATGATAGACAATGAATTTCCCCTCCATTGCCAAGTGATGCATCTCTAATGTATTATATTACCATAGATTGCCACCAATGTCATTTCAATGATCCGATAGTTAGTGTTATCATTGATGTGAATGATGCCATCATCATTGATGGAAATGTCATTCTGGCACCAGCCACTGGCCTCATTTTGGCAGCCAACATTGTCCCAGCAGAATCCTCCCATCTAATTGTTTTTTAATTTTTTATACACAATACCCTACTTTGATTCTATTTATCTACCTTGAACTACATCTAGAAGTTTTTGAAATTTGCTCTGTATGAAATCTAATGACTTTAAATGTGGTATATTTTTGTTTTCTTTATAATCTGCCCTTTTAAAATCTGATAACTGCAGATTTACATCCTGGGTTATGAAGCTTCTGAGAAATGAGAATGGCAACACATAATGAAATGAGTGAAAACAACTGAAATTGTATCATTGGAATACCTCTTGTCCCATTTTATTCAATCCTGGGATCCAAGTACACAATAACTGAGAATTATTTTTGTTGAGGAAAATAATTATTGAAGATAGGAAACAGGATCTAAAACTGTATACACTTGTCTCTGTGTGAAGAGTTTCTAGGGTTTCACATATCTGTCAGAAATTTTCAACTTCAAATGCACTAAAATACACCAGTCTGAATTTATGTTTTATTGTTTTACAAATGACTCTTCTCCCAAGAGAAAAAATGTATTAAAATACATGAAAATCAAAATTTTCCATCAAGTAAACGTGCAAGTCATTGAATTTTACTCTCTCAATTTATAGTGCAAATGGATAAGCATCAAAGATCAAGAAAGTAATCAAAAACTGCTGCCAAACTCTGATGTAAAAATGCTCAAATCAAAGTCTTAACATCTTTTCTTGATTTTTTTATAAATTATCATGACTGTTAGCATTGGCATATTACCATTTCTTGATTTCATTACACAAGAAGAAACATGTGATATTGTTTTTTTTGTATTTTTATGCTCATTACCTGTAATTTTCATAGTTGCATTTTTTTCATATTTTTATGACAATATTGTTTGTCATTAATCATGAAGGAAATTCCATCATGATTTTTTGTTACAAAAAAATTACCAAATTGCTGATTTCTTTTCCAGAGAAATCTATCAATGGATTCACCAGAAAGGTAGTTATGAAATGACATTATTATTTGGAAAGGTTGTTAGGGATGTTGAGGCTGAAAATGATATCAAAATTGTGTCATGTTGCCATTAACATGATGGTATTGCTTACAAAAAACACACAAATACCCAATGGACCAAAAATTCCAGACAACCTCGCATGAAATTTTATAGCACTGCATGTCATTACTTTGTTTCAATTGTGGATTAAGTTCAAATTAAATTCCAATTATTTTTTGACCTTATTTTCCCCAAGAACATGGTTAATAAAATTGTTGAAATTGGTCAAAATAATCTAATGAGTAGTCCAATACACCATTTTTAATCTGAGAATTCAGACAAACAAGAAACTAGATGATGTCATCACTTGTTTGACTAGGTGGTGGTATTTTCTTCATGTTCATGCCTCTATGTCCTTTTGATTATTTAAAATCCCACATACTGGGGTGTCCAACATAGAACAATGAAATGAGGACAATCAATTAATGATATTATTTTTAATTAAGTTCAAAAGGATAATACAAATTCTATAGCTTATATACATGTTTCTATGTTGTGTTCTTGATTTTAGCAATTAGCAAATATTCAAATAACTGTATTTCTAAAAGAATGATTGTGGTCATTACATACATTCATAAAAATATTACACTCATGCTTTTTGTACTGGATGTACATGAACCAACAACTGGATTTGTACCACTGTAGAAATTTAACATTGTATTACTGTGATGAATCATGTACTTATATGCAACATATCATCAGGAGTATGGTTACTGTGTTTTTTTGTACCAGTTTTAATTTTTTTAATTACTGAGGACAACAGAACTATTTTTTGCTATTGCCCTGTCTTCATACATGTGTTTTTGAAATTAGAATGTCAGTCATTTTCATCACTTTAATGATTGGTTAAAATTTTTCATTGATGCAGATGCATGCTATTCTTCTATCTGTGTCCCCATCAAAAGCTGGTAATTATAATCAACATTCTGGGTTCTGAGTATTTCAAATTTCCAATAAAAACTATTCCTAATATTTTTAAGTATGTTAGGTAAGCTACACAATAAATGGTTGCATATAAAAATGATGTAAACTGACCAAAACAAGTTATGAATGCACTCAATTTCTAAATAATGTATCAGAATCAAGAGAAATTCTAAAAAGTTCCATTAATCTTTATCAAAAAAGGATATTTTTTCTTTATCTTGATATTTTCCTTTTATTGATTTACTAAAAAAAATAAATGACTCAAACAAAATTAATATGTTTCTATATTTTTGAATTAAAATGGAACTTTTTCTAACTTCCATGCAATTTTAGGCATCATCAATTTCTAATCAACATGTGGACATTTGAAGTTATTTTTGTCTTTGACTTTGGTGTTAAGTCATGCTTCTACGCTGTTGAGCCATTCCTGCCTGAAAATATCTGAAGAAACCTGTGACAATGGATATTTGTGTACAGACCAATCCTGATATTTTCCTACACATACTTCAAGTAATTATTTTTATTTCAGAAAATATTGTGCACCTATGTAGGTTAGTAGTTTTGTGAAAATGAGTAGGTATGATAGGATTGGGAAAGATTTTGAACATGTTAAGGTACACATCATATATAACTGTCTTTTTACTCTACACCTACTAAGAATTTATTTCTTTGAGTTTCTTGGTATTCTGTTCATTGTTCTTTATGATAAAAAAATACAATGGGGCAAACTAGAGAGAAAAAATCAAACTAGATGTAACATAAATATACCCATTACCAACCATACACTACATCTGCAGATGATAATTGTCATTCATCCATCCAAATTACCATCCAACAATCAACACTAACACTACCATCTATGAAAGAGTCACTTCCAAAATTTTCATCTGCATGTGCTTGTCACTAAAAAGATGAAAATGTCTATTATTTTTGCACTAAACTCATTTTACATGAAACTTCTTGCAAATACTCTTTGAAGGAATCCAAAAATTCTAAAATAAAAGTAATTTGCTAAAGTAACCAAACCACATCAGTACCAATTATCAGAATTTGTGTTAAAACATGTATTAAAAATCATATTGGAATAGCTGCTTTAGTTGCTAGCTGCTATCAACAAAAATCTCTAAGCACAAGGAAGAATTTATGTATTAACACTCAAAATAAGAAAAGATTTTTGACAAATACATTATAATGGACTATATTATACCTTGAGCTCTGTTTTATTCTGAATTAATGAAAACTGCAGGACAAAAGATGAAGAATAAAATATGGGATTTTGATGTAGGGTCAAGGTTGCCACTTTTCTTTTTGGCTGGTTTTAGTAGGGTTGATAAACTTTATATCCCCTATTAAAATTGAATTACTGCCCTTTTGACTCAAATTTTATTAATTTTCATCATACATAGGTATAAATAGAAATAATCAGTTTTTAATTTGGCTCTTGCTACTAAGCTTTGTGACTTGTTCATTGCATACTGTATAATGAATACCAATACTTAAAGATAATGAAGTTCTCTTGGGATTGTTTGTATTAATGTGGCACAAAGAATGAATCTATCTTCCTGTTTCTTTCTCATGAAAAACCATTTTTTACGTGATTTTTCTGGAAAAGAATATATTTCACCTTCACATTCATGACCATTTTTCAATATTCATATTTGAATTTGATCATCAGTTTTTTGTTAAAAGTGTGTTTCCTAGTTTATTCTTTATTCTAGCCTTTCCCATATGTCATCTCAATTTTATTACTCAATCAGTGCTACTTGTATTTGTTCATATTTTTATTCATCTATGTAATAATAGAAGTTGAAGTCTTTCATGCTCAGAATGGATCATTAAGGAATAAATTCGATTTTCCTTCCACTGTCCCAAGTATAATTGTTGAAGAAGAACAGAAAAATGCACCTATTAGGTTGAAAGATGTGAATAACTTTGAAGAGGAGAGCATGTTTGGTATTGAATGCATGTTTACTTTTTTGTTTCAAGAGCCTCTCAATCTCCCTTTTATAAAAATTTTGTTGGTATATTAATGTCACAATTTCCCTCAAGAATTAAATACTATCTAGCAAATGAATGTGACAGAAAAGCATATTCCAAAAATGAGGTTATTAACCATACACATGTTAGTCTGAGAAAGATCAAAAACATGAAGATGGAACTAAAAAAGGAAATGACAACTTACTATTAGACCTTGTTTTGGGGCTCACATTTTTTTGTTGACAGGATAAGGATAAGCTGTGGATATGTCAGAAAGGTATGTAGTTTTATGTTTTTGGAAATCTGAAGTGTAAAAATATTAAAAATTACCATTACTGGGCAGTATAATTGGATTTTGCTACTTTACATAATAAACTTCTGGTACAAAACTGTTGATAGTCCAAAGTTATCTCAATATAATATTGTGGATCTAACTTAATTTAGATGTGTATGGTGTATGGATGCACATTGGAATGTTTTGGATCACAATAAAACTCTTATGACATTGAATAACAACAATCAACTACAAATTTAATTTGAGGTATCACATGGAAGTGCTTTATCTATTTAATCAACATCCAATGACACACAAGTAAAATACTCCAGTTCAGGTTTGGATTTAGATGTATGAGGTAAATTTAAATCAAATTTAGTTTGGATGATGTGCACTTGTCCAATGAGGAATATTAGAATTGAAGATGTCGAGCCTATCCCAAGAGCAACAAATTCTAACACAATAGAGTTGTCTCCACAAATCAAAATACACTGGATTTTACCCGTCAGCCAAAAGCCAAAGTACTCTGCCACAATGTTGGTTTTAGCAAACCATTGTTGTTGTGACAAA